>ATSW01051888.1:0-10515 GCA_000444245.1 Botryllus schlosseri | reverse complement strand
CAGTCTTCGTTACATTGATTGCTCCTAATTATATTTCAGCAGAGCACTTCTCCTCTTCAAGACGGGGCGAGTAGCCGGAAATTGGCTCTTCCCGCCCTGACTGGTTAGGACTCGATCGTTCTGATTGTCTTCGCAATATTATTTTTATGTTATCATAGCGTATTTGCACCTTTTGTTTTCTGGTTGGTGGATGAATATACAATATAATTATCGTCTGAATTGTTTCAACATATGCTACTTTCAGTGATTCACTATGTCCTACATAGCAGTGAATCTCTGTGGGGTGGTCGTCGATCACCATCGAATTTCAAAGCTTTGCGTATTTTGATGTGAATTTATTTCGGAGATAAAGACTACACGCTCGGTTACTCTTTGTGAGGACTTGTTCTCGATTTAATGATCTCCGGAAACGAATTCGTATGTATTTGTATATGCAGCCGGCACAACAGAGAAAATTTTTGTGATGAGATGATTTTCAGGAATCCGTATATGAGTAAGCAATTTAGGCAATTCAAGCATATGCATTCAATTTCTGTTCCGAATATGGCTTGTTTAGCGGCGGTCTCTCATGCGCCCCTTAAAATGCAGAATTATACGGAAGATTTGATGGGTATAGGCAACTTCAAAAGCATTTTTGCGGCGGATCTGTTTACTCCCTTTAATTATCCGTGAATTATCATTTTTCCAACACCATGCACATCAAAGGACCAGAGCGTATCGTGTTTACCTTCCGAATTCAAAGGCTTGTGTTGCTTTAATCCGGCATATATACTTCCCCGTCCATTACTGACATGGAAATCGGCGATTTTGTCACGGTTTATTGTTATGAAATATAGTCTCATATCCTTCCGGAAGGATATGCGAGATTTAGTCGTGACTTTTATTAGCAGAGGTCATGATGCAAAGCTTTGTACTTGGTGACATTATTTTGAATTTTTGTGCACAAGGTCTGATTTATGCTTGAGGATGCTTTGGGGCTGTTTTTAAGCAGGGTTGAATGGAGTGTGCGTTCAGATCAATATTGGCAAAATATAGTTTGGATAGACCGGCCAATAATATTTAATAAGGCATTTTGGTGAAATAACATATTTTCGATACAGACATTGGTTATCTAAAACCAGGATAAAAGATTATGAATAAGCTTCTTTTGGTGATCTTAACGTGCATAATACACGCTATCTAGATAAATCCCTCTTTAGTTAGTGTCGAGCACTAGTTTGAAATTTTCTCAGATCACGCCTGTCTGCCTTTTTTCGTTTTTCGCACCAAAGAGATCACCGACGCATAAACTTTGCTCGCTACTAACTGTTTTAGTCTCGAATCGAGCTGCTTATCAACCAGTTTGAAATCTGACGCGACAGACAGCGGTCAACGAATCGGTAGCTTGGAGTTACAGAACGTAATAAAGGCGTATTTGAACCAATTAAGACTGAAGTCATGAGGAAAATCGTAAGGAGAAGCAACGCCAAAGAGAAACGTACGGGAATGTTATATTCAAGGGAGATGGAAGTCAGGAAACGAACGCCTTTGGTGAAAACGACAAGCCTGCTTCCCGCGATTGAAGAAGACGCGGAGCCAGAGAAGGCCGAAGAGCTGGATTGCTTTTTCAAAATCCGACGTTACGACGCGAAGCGAAAGGACGCCGAAAAATATTTCTTTGTGCATCAACTTAGACACATCACGATGTCTTGTACGAAACTGCCCACTATATCGGAAATAGCGGAATATCCTTGAAGCACATATCGAACGCGTGAAATCATCAGAAAGATGTGACAGAAGGTCCGAACGAAATGTCTGGAGTTGTGATGATATCACACTTCAGGAGAAGAGCAAATTAGTAGCGAGATATCTCTTTTGGACTATCGTGGTGACATCGGTGGCTATCAAATCGAAATTATCGACAGCCTACAATGTCATCTCTATAATCGGCGACGCTATCGTACCGGAACTACATACATTCTATTATTTATGTTATAACGTCACTGTATCCGTGTGTTCGGTATCGTCCGCGTGTGATAAGCCGATAAAGGAACAAAGATGAAATTGTCAAACACTTTTCGCTTTTGTCTATTTTATTTAATCCGCAATATACCGTTATTGTCTGACTGTGACGCTTCTTTTATTTTTGGTTACAATTTTCAATAAACCATGATAATGAATGGAAAGGAATTTTGAATGCACGCACCGAAGATATGTACAGACTACGATGTGGACGTTTTCTGTCTTTAGTCAGTTTTTGTTGTTGTTTGTGGTATTCATGGTGTATGTCGACTATTATGGTCATTGGTCATTTACACCAGGCCAATATTCTTCATTTTTATTCCGTATATAGCTGCCGACTTGTAGCACGGCCCAATTCTAGGCTTTTATAAGACACCGCTTACACGCATGAGATGGCGAGGAGGAGCCCAGATAAACCTCCAACACCTAGGTATGCGAATTCTGGAGTCGACCGCGGTCGGACCCGAACCCGCAGCCCATTGGTATCGCAGCTGTGGAACGTACCAATAGGCTATCTCGCCTCCTTTTTCGTCTTTAGTCAGTATGGTTACAGTTACTTTACATATAAGTGCGCTTTTGAAGGGTCCAAAGCCCGTTGACGTAAAAGGAAGTCTGTAATGTGCAGGTTGTATGTAACTCAAATAAACCCGCCCGTCTCCTACTGTGGCCGGTAGGGGTAACATCCGCTTTACCCAGTAAACACAATGCATTGTGACGATCACTTGTGCATTGCTTGCTTGTACCAATTTGTTCCGCCATCAGAAAGGTGAAGGCTATGACGTGAACAGCACCGCGACCGTGTTTTTGGTAACCGCAATGAATGCATTTGTAGCCATCACCGTGTCTACAGAATGCTTGCTGCACCGACAGTACTGTTTATGATGGTGACAAGATATCCTAGCATATACGGCAATATAATTGACGCATTTGGGATGTCCTTTCATCGTATTGGTATGTTGATTAAACTCATTAGTGCCGTAGGGAATCGGAGATATCGCAGGACATCATTAAAACATTCAACTATAAACTTGACACTAAAGATGATATACAAATCGTTAATATCACTACCAGTCGCGTATACGTTAACGATAACCATAATCGACAAATTATAAAATACCACCGAAACTTTACGATTTTATCACACATATATTCACGCAACTCGGAACGCCTCTAAAGTATAAACAGTTATAGCATCGCTCAGTGGTACGAAGTCAACAAGTTGGAATTTACGTTAAACCTAAATATTTAGGATTATCCATTACTTCCGAACACAATCGGACGTGACGTTTTAGTGACTCTTGCTATTAATAAGTACGATTAAATTATCGACAATGACATACCGACGTACAAGTTATTCTCGAAGGAGTCGAACATCCCAAATGTATATGACGATTCCGTTTTCGACAATTGGATACTTATGACGAACGTGGCCAACTGGCCATGATTCCGGATCAGGAGTAAAATATCGAGTCGCATGGTTTTGTTCGGTTGGGACACCATGGATATCGAATGGACGATGGATTTAATCGCCAGAATATCCGTCATGAATATCTACACAGGACGTTATCCGATATTATCAATAAACTTAACATCCGTGTCTATGCATGGCAATGTCCTTGGGCAAGGGCACTAAACGACGGTGACAAAAATGTTTTGAACAGCGAAGTGACGTCAAGATTTCATTTCGTAGTCGCGATGATGTCACAGAACTTCGAATTTTGGTGATGTTAAATTGATCATTAACACCGCTTGAATGTCTGCCATGATCCCATGTATTATCTACGTTCGGTATATATTCTAACAGTAGAGAAACACAACGCATTGGCGGTTCATAACTTTATATCCGTTCAATTTTCTGTCCGTATCTGTGACGACGTAGGAAACGTGGAGAATAGTTACATATGTATGTGCATTTGAAAATACCCATACACGACATCTATCGTTGGGAAAACTCAGTAATTTAAAATTTAATACTCGGATTCTCATTTGTGCGATTTGTGTAGGGCCTACTAACATATTTATGTTAGAGCTCTGATCGTTCGTTGATAACTTCATGTAAAATCGCAACGTTTGCCCTCCACTGTTGAATTCGTCATGTCATGTAATTTAGCGATTCGTATTGTGACCATCGATTCCTGTTTCGTCCGATTTTACGCCTGTCGAAATCACCAGACCGGCTACGGTGAAGAACTCCACTATGAACTTTTCGCTGCAAATAACAGTCGTCGATTTTTACGCATAAAACACCATTCCAAACAATCTCGTACAGTCGATGAATCCGCTTGACTGGCGCAAATGAGTCTTACTTGTGATTTTTCTCGCAACAATGAAGTATAGGAAAGTAGTACGCATTCCTTCGAGATAAAGTAATTTCGGCGTCATACCCAAGTAAGTAGGGATGATATTCAGATGTTCACTTTTATGAAGATATTTATTCTCGGCGTTGAACTATTATGCCTGAATTAAATGTCCTGTCGTCAATGATTGGGGGACACATTGTAACGGAGGCCCAAAATATGTTTAGAATGTCCAATAGTAATTATCGGAGGTACAGACCTTGAGTAAACCCGGGGAGAGATGCTACATCCTAAACTCTAACATACGGTTCGGTGATATATTTGAAATACGTCGAAAATCGGGATATCAACAATGGTCGCACGTGTACGATGTTTAAATTTGATTCAAATAATTCTCTTTTTTATGGTATTTCCACAGCAATAGTTACTATAAGAGCGACTATATAGTATATACGATAAAATCGGCCGATACAGCAGGCTTCCTAATCTACTGAAACCGCCAATATCTGCAAAATCGCGTTAAAACACTATACACGCGTTTTCGCACGTAGCAGATGGATGGGGAAAATTGAGAATGTATTGGTGACAGACTCGCAAGAGCTGTACCGGTGCCTGCGATATTCATGATTCGATACTCAAGAATATCGTAGGGCCCGGCTGTACCTTTTAGTGTGCGGGGACAAGAAGGAAAACTGCCCGAAGAGTGAAAGCGGTCCTATATACACACTTGTTGTGGTTATGTAATGCCTGGGTTCAATGAGCAATGAGTATACCAATTCAGCTCAGGACTCAAAAAATATTTATATCAACAGAGCGGGGCCGCTTCGTGTTGCAATTTATACGCATTGCCGCGCACGACTTCGTCAGTATGTCAGCAAAGACAAATGAGCAATGCGCATATAATACATTTTGTTTACTGTGAAACCGGCCGTGATTTGTAAATAGTCTGTGAACGAACCCCGCCCGTATCCATCGTATACAAGTCACTGATTTGTTTTACGATGATAGACATTCACTGAAAAAAGCTCTGTGAAAGAAAATGTTATACGGCAATAAAATATTTGTGTCAAGTGCCAGCATGGCGGTTATTGCGTTGTAAATGATGTTATTCGCCAAATTACCTTCTGACCTCACACTCACTCACTCAAAACTGTTAGCGTATGACATGAGCCAGATAAGTTGCGGAGGACAAGCGAGACCGACCTCGCAACGCCCCCGTCATTCATCACGATTATAAGGCCACCTGTTATTCCATCGCTGCCTTGCGAAAACTTCGCTGTCCTAATAAGGAATGGTGTTAACGCTACAACGATCACGTATCCTCGAATTACATGAGAATGTTTTCATTACGGCGAACTGTGTATGCCGCCACCTACGAGTAATCTATGGTGACATGGGAAAATTGTGAATACGAAATAATAGCCTTTACTTGCCACCAATCTTTGTTCTGATAAGACAAAGGGGACTTTTGACATTGGGCCGGCCGGGATATACATTGTAGACTGCATTACGACAGCATGCTTCTAAAGTACTAAAAGAACCCTTGCGTCAATAATAATTGGGACCATATTAATAATAATAAGATTGTCCGTGTTACCACATAAGTGCGATTTAATACATTCTCATCTAGCACTGTCATTGGATTATATCAAGTCCAATTTATACAGCAACAACGGCTGTTGTCTACACCAGTTTACGTTATCGATGAAGATGATATCGGCGTCTAGATAATTATAGTATTGTTCGACGGATAACCGACCGGGCTGATCAAGAGAGGCCGAGACTTTACGTTAGAGTTCGAAAATTCTGATATATCAAGTCAAGACATTCCAAAGTGCCCAATCAGGCGGTTTTATTGCCTTATGCGCTCTTATTTTCAGAACGTGCGATTGTTTTCGAAAACACGTAGACTAGAGGTATTCCATCATCTCCACGACAAAAATAGCAGATGCCATATTCACTAATTCATGTATTTACATTTGACCACCGGCTGTGTAAGTTAGTATTGATGCATACTACCGGTGTTATTCCTACAACACTTTGGTTTGGTGTACAAGGCCGTAGTTGCTAAGCACCACAATCCCCATCACTGCCGGCGTTGATGTTCCATTTAAGCATTGCATTCATCATCATTCAATATCCCTAGAATCTTTCCTTTTACGATTGCGGGCATTTGTTAGCAATCGATAATCATCTTATATGGCTTATACAGCCGTATTTCGAGATTATTAGCACATCATCCTACTTTGTGGTTTTTCCCCGTAGTCAGGCTTCCAATTCCACGATATCTGATGTATATCACTGCGCTATTACGCCGGAATTCCTAACGTCAACAGATAAACTTTCAAAATATAAGCAGTATGGTAGTAGATTGATACAGCATGGTGCAGAGCGAATGTGATACATCGGGGATATCGCGGCCTCCACCGTCGATGTGATAAATAGCTATAGATAGGCTACGGTACATGACTAAAAACCACAAGTTTGTGATTGCCCGCAAAAGCGTATACAATTCAACAATCGCGATTAAACCGATATAGACAACGAGCCTTCTTCATCATCAAGCCATGAACAAGCAATCTCAATATTTCAACACTGTGTCAGACAATAATTATACATCGGGTATGCACGCGGATTGCCTCATCCGAATCCAATCCGTTTTAACAAAAACAGAATCGCAATCCATTGCGGACTATGACTCTTGGTCCTAAACGCATGTATCGGTTATTGATAGACCACGTGATCTTTGGTTAGCCCAATTACTGACATGCAGTGTTCTGAAAATGTGATGCGTTGATAACCCTTGAGGTTCCACATTATGCACGCAAGATATATAATCCTAAAATTCGTAATTGCAATGACCCTGTTTTGAAAAAATGACTCGCCGCCATGTCCATTGTCCAGTCCATGTAGCATAAAGATTCCGATCATCCGTACACAATCTGTGTGAAATTGTGATAGATTGTCAGTGCGGACTATGTAAAATTCTGTCCGAAGACGCGCACAATGCACAATACACATGTACTGTACAAGTACACTGTACAAAAATGTATATTGCACTTGCACAATGCACATGTGCTGTCTAAACTTTACGTAGGCTATTCGCTGGTATAAATCTTACGTATAAAACGATGTGTGACAATGCATCGGTATAATAATCGATTGACATTACGATTACTCCTGATATGGACATTTGTTATTATGGCAAAATCTCGCAGTAGTCGATTACGATTACATGGAACGATGGAAGATAATAATCACGATTATTCTCGATTACATTAATTTTGCTTCCTTCAACTGGCCTTGAATACATGCTTGAAAGCAATATAATGATTTCAAACAGTGGATCATGAGAGAGCAAGTTTTTAGAAATGATGACGGGATTTTCTTGTTACGTCACAGTATATCTATTAGGCAAATTTATCGCTTACGATTTGTCACCACCACCGATTTTGTTTCTATGCCAAGCCAACGACAACGACCCATGCTAACATGATATTCGCCGGAGCCTGTGCGCGGCTGTAGATTCCAATTTCCAGTGAAGAATGGCGCAATAATGACTATTGCCCGGTTCAAGTAGCACCATAGCAGAGTATGGGCCTATAGCGCAAAATGAACGTTAGAGTAACTATACTGAACGTAAACTTTGAGAACGAGAAATGCCCAGTGGCCAGTTTCTTTGCATCTTCCGTGGATTGGGATAGAGGTTTGAAGATTAAATGAAATCCTCCACGACCGAATTGTTTTCCAAAAGTGGAACCTCGTGTTATATCTACCACGAAATCTTTTTTCCTTAGAACGCGACAGTGTGTGCTGCCTGCGATTAATTGGAATAATATAATTTGTCAAAAAATGTGCCGATGTGCTGTTTGGAACAGATGAGAATATTAGGCTAATAACACGAAACAGAACCAGAATAACCTTGGCATTTGGAACAAAGAATTCGCAGACATGTTTCAAGTCAAATTGCAAAGTCGCAGAGTAATGACATTTTTATACCATTGTCACAGTCTCGTATACCAGAGGTGACCAATCTGCGGCTGGAGCTTTTGATTGCGGCCCCTTTGTGATTTCATCCGCATTTCCCCATGTTGTCAAGATTTTACCTTGATTCATATATTGTTTCATTTTCTTACCGTTTACGTAACAATAACAATTGGAAAATTTACGCGAGTGCTGCTTCTACATGTACATGGTCTGGTCGTAATTGAGCAATTGATCGCTCGCATGGAGTTCACATAAAAATTTCAAACACGGCAATGGTGCATAGTGGATAAGTAATCAACTACTAAATTGATTATAATAGTGATAGCGCAGATCACGTTCAACACTAGGTGGAAAACAGCGCATAAGACCCTTTCGGCTTTCGATTGTATTGTCGGCTACACGAGAAATAGCTACAGAGTTTAGCCTATGATTACAGCAGAGTTCTGGAAAAATACCCGAATCTGAAAAAAATAGGCATGTGGCTTATTTCTATTTTCAGCATGGTATACTGTCGTCGGTCCTTTTATTCCACGGTGAAATTTGCGCGAAGTCAAAGCATTTGTTCACTTCTGACAAATCAACACTTGAAGGCACTGCTTCTTAGACTTTACGTCTGCCTGATTTCAAACACCTTGCAGCCGAGATAGAGTGTGTTGTGATAGTATATGGCTTGGTAAAATCGAGTACCTGATTGATTCGATTTGGAATCAAGAATCAAGCTTCGAGCCGAATCGAATATTCGAGAATCACTCAGGGTGAATGATTTGAAAAGATCAAACACGAACCTTTTATGTGACCAAAAACAATATAATGTCTTCTCAGCGCCATTTTAAAGATAATTTGGTATCCTTTCATCGCATGTTGTAACAATGATGGGGGTTGATCACGCGACTCACAGGTATTTTATTCCCACTAACGTGCGTAGCGTTGTACTTGGGTCGCATTTGAAATACGTTGTTTGAAACATGCTTTAAACCCGTGGTTCTTAACCTTGTCTCCAGCGACCTCCAGGGGCGATGTGGATTTTGAAGGGGGCGGAAACGCTCAGGGGGCTCAGGGGGGCGCTGGGCTCGGGGGGCGGTATGGGGGCACTGAAGAAAAGTGGCGTCGCAGTAGATGGTGTACTAAGAACATATAGGATTATATGGTAGAACAGTATTTCTATATATCCCTGAGTTCTCATTGCAAACTAACATTCGACAAAATCTGTCAAATCACGTTTCTCGTTGAGCTCGTCGCGAAATATACAACGACCGTGTTTCCATGAATGCGGTGGTTTATTTTAATACATGTAAAATGAATTTGGCGTACTTTTGGATTGCCAATTCCCCGTTACAACACTCCCGTCACGATAGCTACTCCAAGTCGTTTCGACACCTCCCTATCTTTTCATTGTATCGCAGTTTTGTGCTGTTTTGAAATGATGAAAATATTAATAAACTGATGCTTATACTGATAGCTTGGATTATTTTCCACAAAATGTTTTGAACTAGGTATTTTATTATGCAGCGCACTGCGTGTCGAAATCGAAAAGGCACTGTTAGGCTACTGTACAACTTTTAAGAGTGATTCCCTTTGTACATTGAAGATGTTTTGAAGCTTTTTATCCAAAATAATTAACTAAATATACTCGCATTTGAAAGCTACAACATTAAATCGTCAGAATATTTCTTCATCGTATCATAAAGGAGGATACTGCTTAGTGTTGTTACCCCGATTCATGTTAAAGTTAAGAGCTTGGTGCAGGACTAAATTTAATGTGAGCCAAGCTTTACCCCATTCTCTGTTGATTTAGTAATCACACAAAGCAATAAAACCAAACCCAATACAATTAACTTCGCCGTATTGCCAATCGCAGAGGAGAATTCGGGATGTGTATATCGATCTCGAATCAAATGCTATGAGCCCGTAGGCCTTACCCGATGGTTGTTATAACAACCTGGATTTGATCACGAAAATAGCACATACAATTGTACCGTTAATTAGTCGAGTGGTCTAATAGTGAAGTCCCAACCCGAAAGCGGACCTCGACCACTTACCCATTGTCTTTACTACAGTCGATGAAAGGGGGCGCTGGAGAAAAGAAGGTTATAACCACTGCTTTAAATAGAGTTTTTTTAAATGCTATTTAACAAAAAAGTTTATTTCAAAAGTTGTATTATGATGCCATAGTTGTGTAAAAACATGTAGCATAAGCCTACGGACGACTTGCACCCGATATAGTCGACGT
>ATSW01051883.1:0-11478 GCA_000444245.1 Botryllus schlosseri | reverse complement strand
GAAATTGTTGAATAATGTATTTTCAGGACCTGTGGTTTCAGGTCCAAAAATGATTGTCCAGACACTCTTTACCACCAACTCCAATACATGATGGCGACAAGCATGATACAACATTTATTTACCTAGGCGGTCCTCCAGTAACTTTGCAGCTCCTTTTTTCTATCCACTATTCCTTGATGTCGTGTCAAATACCAAAGTGGCAATGGAATTCTGCAAACTCCAAGTCGTTATCAAATCAAATGCAGTTTTAGCTTGGACCTCTCCTGTGGCATTTTCAATCTTTTGAATTCCAAGTAATTTTCCATTGGTATGCAAAGGATGAGAAGACAAAATAACAGCAATGCTTCATACTTTGTTCCATACCTGTCTTCTGTCAACTTTCCATCCCAGTGTATAGCAGCATGATTCGGTAGGTCTTGTTGAAATGACTCGTATATTTCATGCGAAATCTCAAGACGATTAGCTTCTCTACGTCTCTTTATAGTTGACCTGGATAGCACAAAGTCATTTAAGTCCCCACCGCATGCCTGTATGAAGGCACTAATCAACATAGTTGCTTCATTATCGGTCAATCCTGAGTTTTGGTCGTTTTAGGGCATTCCTCTTTCAGATACAGCAAATACTGTAGAACTTGGCGTAGAGTGGGTAACTTGGAGTGAATAATACACTCAGATGAATATCCAACCAGACTTCGATCTTGTTCTTGGTGGGTCCGACACAACCTTTCTCCGCTTTGTTTCAGACATTCTTCTTCAACCAAATTCTAGCCTACCAGCAAATTAGATAACTCAGTATTTTACAGTAACACTAAAATTGAGGCAAAGATTACTGACATAACATATTACATGCCTTCCAGTAACATTTACTAGCTTAACACCAGCTGGAAATGTCTGTGCATCTGTTCTCGAGCTCGACTCACAATCACAACACGACGGTGCTTCTTCGGTGTACGATTCATAACAAACGTGCTACCAATACATGTTTCCCATGAACACGATATACCGGTTCTGCATGGTATAACGAAGATTTATCTGGCATTTATAGGACTGCATTTCAGTACAGTTATGAATACAGATATATTTCCCATCCTTACATAGCCGTCTTGAACTGATAACTTCACAAAAGCTCCAAACCAATGACACGGTCAACACTACAGATAAAGATATGACGTAAACACTCTGGTGGATCGTCAGAAGTAAGGAGAATTGACCCGTGGGTCTTTGGGGGCTTTGCGCGCAGGGAAGACCGCGATGAAAATGACCAAAATCGGTTTTAGAGGTGTTTTTATGCACTACACTATCATTTGGAATTACGCAAAACAAGTTTCCAAAAAATTGCCCAAATCTGAACAACCCTAGTGTACATTGGTACCTTAGAACTTACCTATCCTTACAAATTTCATTCAATACTAGTTTTCTAACCGTGGCCAATATCGTCCTTGTATTTATCGCACCAGACTGTCACATGCAGACTGGGGTGGCGTATAATAATTCCAGTTTGGCACATCGATTGGAGTGCTCGAGTCCAAGTTAATTAGCGAGAGTTGATCGACTCGCACAATGGTCACGAAGCTCTATGAAATATTCACGGTCCATAAGTACCATAAGTGCCTTATCAATCAATCGTGGCAAAAGCACTATATTACTCAAGAAAGCAATATGCTAGTGTAAACCTGGGCGTCTGAATTCAGGTGTTGTACAACATGCTCGGCATCGAAAATAAAAGGACCGTGTTCCTGTTCACCGACTCTCACGTCGCCGAAGAAGGTTTTCTCGAGCTGATCAACAACATGCTGACCTCTGGCATGGTGCCGGCGCTCTATGCTGATGACGAGAAGGAAGCCATCATCGGACAGATGAGAGATGAAGCCTCCAAGAATGGGTAAGAAAGATTATTTTTTATTTTATTTTTAAACTTTTGTTAAGCTTTCCATTATTATAAATTTTTATAGGTAATTGTAATGCAAATATACTTAGATCAACTGCGTCAGGTCTGCGACATTTCAAAGACATCGCCATTAATGAGTTTAAACCAGAGGCTGTTGAAGTAGTCGGAGTTTCTACTCGAGTAGAAATATAAGGGATGCTTCTTAATTCCAAGTAGAAGTAGTGATTTGCAAGACATCTCAAACCTAGTTCAAGTGGGAATGAAAAAAGAAAGCCATGAACAGTGCTCATTACTGCTCAAGTATGTAGTTTTCAAAAGTAGATAATCTCGAGGGCTTCGTACTTTGGGAGTTAATCGGATGTGACTGCTTTCAAATTTGCAAGATGCGTCTTTGCGACTAAAGCAAAATTACTAATGAAGTTTAAAATAGGTGCCATTTTTGAATCTATATTCAGTATACGCAGTTATACAGGGGTATTTTATATGCTCATTACGATTATTGCACTCATAAAATTGATGCAAACTTAACTTACCAATACTTTCCACTTTTAAAATCCCAAAGTATAAAAAGTAAGTAAGTAAGCCTGATGAAATGTCAAGTAGAAGTGGAACTAGTTCAACAACGTAGACACTTGACTATTTACATTCTGAAGATGCCGGACTCTGTCTGTGTCAGTAATTGGCTTGTTACGTTTTAGATTCGGCCCAGCGAAAGAGGCAATCTGGCAGTTCTTTGTCAGCAAATGCCGAGACAACCTGCACATCGTGCTTGCTATGTCGCCTGTCGGAGATTTGCTGAGGATCAGATGCAGGAACTTCCCTGGCATGGTCAACAACACGGTCATCGACTGGTTTATGCCGTGGCCCGAGCAGGCTTTGTACGCTGTGGCCACTTCGTTCCTGTCGGAAAATCAAATGGTCCCGGAAGAACATGTGGATCAGGTACGACATCGTGTTGAACGCAGCAGTGTGCAGTAGTTTCTACTGGATATATACTAGTGTGCGTTGGAGATTGCCATATTGATTTTGACGCAGCATCATCACCTGAACCCCGGCGTGTATCATGCCTCTTCAACGCCTGCCCATTTTTTAAATATTCTGTTGAATATTTTTCATTGAGTATGCAACAGTGCATTCCTCTTTCTAACACCTTCTTTCATTTTTGTTGCGATATTTGTAGGCCAAGGTGAGAGTTTGATTGTTTGAGTTGGATCATTTGGAGTTCTTCCTTTCGTTTTATTGTATTCCAATTCTTGTGGCATCTTGAATTGGTAAAAACAGTAATAACATGATAATGATACTCGTTTCTCGTGACACAAATTAATTATCGAGCTATTTAGCTCTTTATCTCTTTCTTTATCTGAAATCTATTGTCTATTTGCATGCTATGCTGGTTAGAACCCCCATTTTAGCTAATATACTATTTGTTTTATTTCCAAAATTTGACCGATAAATTTTCAACAGGTGGTAGCACATATCGTGTTCGTCCATCAGTCGGTCGGCAATTACAGCACGCTCTTTGCACAAAAACTGCGAAGAAACAATTACGTGACACCGAAGAATTACTTGGATTTTATTACCAGGTGAAGTATATAGCATCGACGGCAATATATATTGCACATTTCGTGTACGGTATTTGTCGGGGTTGCAATCGCCGTATGAATATTTTACAATAAGGATGGTATTTTTCCATTTATAGTATCACAAGCAGTAAAATGCATGATATCATTCCAGCTACAACGGGTTGCTGGATAAGAAAGATCAAGAGATCTTGAAAATGTGCGAGAGATTGGAAGGCGGTCTCATGAAGTTGTCGGAAGCTTCCGAGCAATTGGAGGAGCTGAATAAGAAGCTTGCTGTGCAAAAGGTAAGCTTGGCTAATGATGGTGTGGGCCGATTGTAGTGTTTATCATCCGATAATTCAATCAAATGTAGAATTGTGCGCTAAGTTTTGGTACATTTTGCATCATATAGCAAACATGACTCATACTTTTAGAGGTCATGCATTTGAAAAACAAAAGATAATCTTATTACCCTAACTTGAGATTAATATGACTATACCTGATTTGTGCAGGGTCCTTATTTTACTTTCAACTCCACTGCAATTTTGCAGTTTTTGGAAACATAGACTATAAGCTAACCAGGGAGAGATTATGGGTTCGAAGTGCTGACTTTACAAGCACTGCCATGTCGGGCCTAATCTGGGACACGATATAGGAGATGCTTGCACGATTTTTGTCGGTATGTGTGCTGGACTGAACCAGAATTACCTTCCTGCCAATCTACAATCTATAATTCTACTAAAACAAAATGGATTTTGTTTTAAATGTTCCCTTCGTTCCGATGTGATTTTGCGATAGGTTGCGGTTACCGAGAAAACAAAAGCTTGCGAAGAACTGCTCGAAGACATCACCTCAAAGAGAGTGGTCGCCGTAGAAAAGAAAGAACTTGCTTCCGCCAAGGCTCTGGAAATTGAGGAGCAAAACAAGGTAGGTAGTTGTCATAAACTTCGGTTTATCATGTTCATCTCTGTGTAAATGGTTTTCGATATCCACAAAATCCAAATGAATACAGTAAAATTCCTGTGACAGCATCGAAACCAGGATACTGTTTTAAGCTACCGTAATTTTCCATATATAATGCACAAAATTTTACCGATTTTTTGCCCTAAAATAGGGCGGTGCGTGTTATACATGGGTACAAGCCTTGAAAAAAATCTCCCTCGATAAAAAACTTGAAATCACACATTTCTTCACGTTTGTTTCCAATTTCTTCACGTTTGTTTCCAATCGCGCATCACTTCCAGCCGTCATGCCCAGTAGATCGTATTATAGAGTGTAACGTGCAATTACCGAAAAGTGTGTTGCCAATTAACGAGAGTCGTCTGCACAGCACGCGATCTCCTGCTGAGTTAGTTTGCCGTTTTACTTGAGCAAAATTAGATTGTTGATTGCTACAAGCGCGCGCGACAATCTTTGCTAATTCATCGCGTCAACGACAGGCCTTAACTATCGCATATCGCATACACAAGAGTACATGTGCGCAAGATATAATCGCTTGCGTAATCAGTCGCATCTCCAACAGATCTGGTATGCACGACATTACCGTTGGCCTGAGCAATCGCATCTGTAATAGGCCTCGTGCGCACGATGTCGTGTCGGTAGCCTAAACTATCGCGTCGCCGGCCTCGCAGGCTTTGGCTGCTATCTACTATCGTTAAGGACAATGCCGTTAATTGTATTATGATTAGCGATCGCTATGTCATGATTGTTCAACAGTGACATCGCAAAACAGAATGACATCGTATACTAAAACACAACTATTCATGTACTGCGAATGCAGGGTGCGTACTATAAATGGGTACAGGCTTTTTCCCTGAATTTACATGCCATTTTAAGGGTGCGTATTATACATGGGGGCGCACTATATTCGGAAAATTACGGTGCTTGCTTACATACCTCTTTACCTATTTTGTTACCTACTTCCAATTGATCAGCGTCAGTGACTACTTTGACGTACTCATTCATAATGATGATTAACAGTTCTGGCACGATAAGCACTCTTTCATTCGCTCCTAAAGATAATTATACTGATCCTAATAAGCCTTGTAACAGGTGATAGCTGTCGAGAAGAAGGAGGCGGAAGAATCCCTGGCGGAGGCCATGCCCGCATTGGAGGCCGCTCGTTTGGCTTTGCAGGATCTCGAAAAGTCCGATGTCACTGAAATCAGGTTTGAGTTCCCATGATATTTGTTTTTGTGCCCAAGCATTTTAGATTCTCAAACGTAGGGCCGTGACTAGTGCTGTGCAGTCTACAGTCTGAGTGATTTGTTTACGAATCGAGAATTAGGCTTTGATTCGAATATTCGAGCACTGCTCAATATGACGTCATCATAGTATGGATGACGGATAGAGCTCGAATATCCTCCCTTGAGGCGGCCACAAAAAAAATAATGTCAGTTACACGTCTTTGCCATTTTTTTTGCAGTACGTGAGTAGCTTTCTGCCATGTTTAAATCCTGTGATACAACTAATCTGTATGAATGTGGTCGCTTTTAGGTCTTTTGCGAAACCCCCGAAAGCTGTGCAGACAATTTGCGAATGTATTCTCGTGATGAAGGCGTACCGCGAAGTGTCCTGGAAGCAAGCAAAGGCCATGATGTCGGAGGCAAACTTCTTGAAAAGCTTGATGGAGATGGACGTAGATGCGATTGGCAATAATCAAGTACGATTGCACGATTACATTTCCATGTCAAATACGGTGACATACCCTTGCAATTCAAACTCTAACATGAAGCCTCGCACTAATTACTCTTGACTACATGCACCACTTACTCCAATGGTTTTGCTTTGAGACTACTTCCACTTCTACTTGAACAGTTTACATACTTTTCACAATTTGAGATAAGTTCACATCACTTACATGGATGAAGATGTCATAAAAACCTTGTGAAATATCCTCTGTAAAACAATAACTAATGATAGATTGAAGATTGAACCTGTTTATATTGTCATTAGTCTTTTTGTGTCAGTCATGAAGATGCACATTGCAATTTCATAAGTATCACCCACCTATTTACTGCTAAAAGCCTAAATCTACTTTTTGGAACTATTGACTGGTACGCTGTTAATATCTTTAATTTTCCACTTGTGCTTGTAGTACTTTTGACATGTCTTGGAAAGCGCTTCTTCTACTTGTAATTAGGTAGAAATTTATGGCGTTACTTTTACTGCATAAGTAGTAACACTGACGAAGACTACTTTGACCACTTCTTATCTTATCTGCACCAGCTCATCGTGGATAAAAGTTCAGATATATTCATTTTACTCCGAAACTATTCTCTTCTGATATGATTTCAGTTACTCCGCAATTATTCATGTTTAGTAAATTGCGATTCCTTCAAAACAATACAATTCTCGCAATGAACTACAATTGCCTGTTGTCAGTAGTGGATGAAGTCGGATTTGTTTGAGATTACGACACCACAATTATAATTATGATTTTTAGGTTCGCACGGTCAAAGGCTTCCTGAAAAGTCTTGGCGTTTCGGTGCATGAGATGAAAAGCATTTCCAACGCCGGTTTCGGAATGATGAAGTTTGTCGAAGCCGTCATGGGATACTGTGAGGTCGCGAGAGAGATCAAGCCCAAAAGAGAAAAGGTAAATTTCTCGTACGTTCAAATTGCTCAGCACTTGAGGCATGATCCTTTTCGGATCCTTGGAGTATTTATGAATTTCAATAACCATTGCATGCCATGATAAGTGTTTCACCGTTGTCCTTACAATCTTTTTCAAAGTTACTGTTTTAGACTTTACTGATGCCGTGCATCGCAGGTGGCTAAGCTTGAACGAAACTACCATCAGTCGAAGAGAGACTTGGAAAAAATCAACAAAGAGGTTGGCGCTCTTGATGAGCAATTGGAGGTTTTGAGACAAAAATATGAGCAGGTGCGTAGTGTATGTGGTGTATTCTTCAGATTAACGAAAAAGGTACTTTAGGGTTTTATTTTTTGCTTTTTTGACCGCATGTATTGTGCCATCGCTTTAAAATTAGCGAAAGCATCACTCTCTTGTGTCAAACATATAATATTGTGTATTTTGAGTCTGTATTTGCACAGTATAAAATAAATATGAATCTATCGACGTTATTCACATTTTCAAATTAAACGCTGTGACAGCACCCAATTTGATGACTTTTCAGGCCAACGCTGAGCAAATGCAACTGAAAGAAGAAGCGGAAATTATGGAACGTCGCCTCATCGCAGCCGATAAGTTGATTGGAGGCTTGGGATCGGAAAACGAAAGATGGGACAAAGATTTGAAAGAACTGAAACGACGCCGGGTTCGGTATGTGACGAGTGACGAGTTTTACTGACAATCCGGCATATTTTATAATCACAATTTCGATAATCTCAGGACCTCATTTAAACGAATTCCTAGAATCGCCAACACATTACGCGAGACATAACCTAACAGGAAATGGCTCTTTACTACTATCATCTCTATGTTCCAGGTTGATTGGTGACTGTCTGGTATCCTCTGCTTTCCTTTGCTATGAGGGCGCCTTCAGTTGGGAGTTCCGTAACAACATGGTGTACACAGATTGGGTGAATGACGTTCATAAACGCAACATCCCTCTCTCGAAACCGTTTAGGATTGAAAAACTGCTCACTGATGACGTCGAAATCAGCAAATGGGGATCTGAAGGTTTGTTTCCACTAGAAAGAATGATTGAAACAGCGCCTATTTGCTGCTTGAAAATAGCCAACACCGTTAGAACTTGGCATATGCAACACTTGACGTGTGTGAAGTACTAATGCAGGTAATCAAATGTTATAGGTTGAGCCGTACTAGTACTTAAATTCCGTCCTGCTATCCTGAGGTTAATGAAGTCTCAATCCACAGATTCACTGAATGCAGATATCTTTAGATACTCTGTTGTATGTTTGTGTAAATGGAGTCTCTGCAAAGACAAAGCAGCAAGTTTATATTGTCAAGTAATAATGAGAGAACATTGTAAGGCTTGTGCGTTGTGGAAGTAATATCAGATTACCATGGTGCAATATGCAAGCTATTGCTAAGATATGTATGATTGATATCGTTTCATGTCATTGTGCCATTTACATGGGTGTTAACTAGGAACCATGTCATTGGATCAACTGCACGAAGCTGATTGTATTTGTTTTGAATCATTGTTTCAGACTAACTAATAGAAACTAATAACCTGCGCCCTAAGCTAGCCCGTTTCACTCCAACAAAATCTCACGCCCACACTCAACATAAGATTAGATGTCCATATTATATCTTTCATAAAATCATGGAATTTTGTATGCCACATACAAACGCACACTTGCAATTAATTACAGGGAAAAGAACCATTTAAATTGTAAAATCGCATTTTTTTTCACGTCAGGCTTGCCGCCCGATGAACTGTCCATCGAAAACGGCATCCTCACCACCAGGGCTTCCAGATTTCCACTTTGTATCGACCCACAGCAACAGGCTTTGAACTGGATTCGCAAGAAAGAAGAGAAGAATAACCTCAAAGTATGATTTTATGTCTTGTTTGCGGAAAAAAGACCGATGTCGGCGTGTTAACTTGCTCGTTCTATCAAGCTCTCAAATTTTAAATTTGAAAATATTCACGTTATCATGCTCGAATCTGTAACCATCCCGGTAATTTTCCGCGCAGGAATCGTCATTCAACAGCCCGGACTTTTTGAAGCAACTCGAACTGGCCATCAAGTATGGATTTCCCTTCCTGTTCAAAGATGTTGATGAATACATTGACCCCGTCATCGACAACGTTCTGGAGAAAAACGTCAAGGGAGATGCGGGACGCGAGTTTGTCATGCTCGGTAATTTTGCATCTATAGTTACGACACAGAAGTAGATATCTGAGTTATATTTGATGATACGGCTGTGGGATGTACGACGTTCTTTTGAACTCTCTACTAGTTAATGACGATTACCCCTGATGAGTGTCAGCCGAAAATATTCAGTTTATATCAATATGAATACATTATTAAACTGTATATTGAAGTGCCCCAAAGAGTCTCTAAAATATCAGAGTAATATTGTTATCCAATGTTAGTAAATCGAAAAATCTGCAGTGAATAGCCTACTTACCTCCGACTTAATCAGGCTGACTCTTACAGGCGACAAGGAGGTGGACTACGACTCAAATTTCAAGCTGTACCTTACCAGTAAGCTGGCCAATCCACGTTATTCACCAGCTGTGTTCGGCAAAGCCATGGTCATTAATTACACCGTCACCCTGAAAGGGCTGGAAGGTGAGCTGTTGACGATTTGCGCTTATAAACCATCGAGCTGATATCAATTTTTAAAAATCCCATTTCAAACTACTTCAGATCAGTTGCTCTCCGTTATTGTCAAGTTTGAGAGGAAAGAGTTGGAAGAGCAGCGTGAGCGTCTGATTCAGGAGACGTCGGAAAATAAAAAGTTGCTGAAAGACTTGGAAGATTCTCTCCTGAGAGAGCTGGCCACTTCTAAAGGTGTTGCTTTGGTTAACGTATGACTTGAATCACGCTCGTAAATGTTAATGTAACTAAACAATGCCTCTCAGCTTTGTGGTTTGGAACATTCTTGATAAGAGGGCCAGATGTAAATATTGTCTTAAAATGGTGGGCAGCACATATGCTTTCTAGTATTAGTGAACGGGCCAACTGTCTTGTTGGGAATTGATGAAGGTAATAGAGACATTTCTCAATTAAATTCGGTATCGCACTATGCAGGTTGACTGGGAATGCCTTATAGCAAACAGTACATTCTGCGAGTCAAAACCTTCGTATTCAAAGTCGGCATATGCTTTTTTCAGTGATTTTCAGTTACCTCACTGGACGCCAACAAATGGTTGCGATCTCAGACACCTTGTCCTCTCCTCACCTGGTGACCTGTGGTGTGCCCCAAGGCTCAGTACTTGGACCGGTCCTTTTCACCTTATATGTCAACGACATTTTTGAAACCTCCTCATTGAACACCACACTGTTCGCTGATGATACTCACCTCCTCTCTTCAGCATCTTCGACGGCAGAGCTGAATGCCCTGACTGGTGACCAAATGCCCAAAGTCCATGAGTGGACGGCCCAGAACAACCTTTGCATAAACGCCTCGAAATCGCAATTGCTGACAGTAAATTCAAAAAATAACCTAACCGTTAATATCGCTGGTCAGCCCGTTTCCAACACAGATAATGCCAAATATCTCGGAGTTTTACTGGACTCGAACATGTCCTGGAAGAGTCATATTCAGTCCCTAGAAACTAAATTATCACCGAAGTGCGGCCTGTTCTACAGCCTTAGGCGCTTCATGCCAGCATGGGTTCTTCTGATACTCTTTAAATCCTTAATCCAATCGAAGTTACACTATGGCATCCTCTGTTGGGGGGCTGCCAGTAAAACTGCACTCAAGCCACTGCAAAAACTACAACATAAAGTACTCCGAATCATAGCTAGGACCCCAAAGGGGCCTGGCTGCCCATACAAGTCGCTGCTGAAGAGATTCGGCGTCCTAAACATAGAAGATATGCGGAAACTAGAAATCGCCAAGTTTATGTATCAGTTTCACTGCGGTCGTTGCCCCGAATACTTCAATGACTTCTTTACCTCTGAATCAAAAGCGCACAAGTACAACACACGCGCGTCCACGTCGTCCAAATATCATATGATCGACCGAAAAGATCATCGCTCTATCAAATATGCCGGACCTGATGTGTGAAACAGTATCCCGCCGGCCATCCGACAGTCGACGAGCATGTCCACATTCAAGTCGAAATACAAGCAATTACTACTAAATAAATACAGTCCATCCTCAAGATCACCGGACCACGACTGACCTATCGATCTCGCTTCCCCTGACATGCCGCCCTATTTCTTGTCGCTTCTTTTTCTATACTATCTTCTTTACTTTCATTCAGTGTGCATGCCTCCTCTTTACATCACCTAGGCCAAGGTGGGTGTCCGATTCCATAGACAACGCCTAGTCGCTTCGACATCTTCCTTTCTTTTCATTGTATCGCATTTTTTGTGGTGTATTGAACTGATAAAATTGCTAATAAACCAATGATGATGA
>ATSW01051864.1:0-13118 GCA_000444245.1 Botryllus schlosseri | reverse complement strand
GGAGTCGAAGTCATAGTCATTCTCACAAACTCCGACTCCGACTCCAGTCAGTATTTTCCCACCGACTCCGACTCCAGCTATTATAGTTTTCACGACTCCGACTCCATCAAGCGAAAATTACCCTGACTCCGACTCCACAGCCCTGTATATAATGTCATCTTATGAAATAGGTCGGAGCCGGAGCTACTCCTAAATAACGGGCTCCAGCTGAATTTTATGTTGAGCTCCGGTGAAAATACACGGCTCCGGCTCCAAAGCCCTGGTTCATTCATATGTGCGCTGTAGCATTACCTACAAATTTGGTAATACTGTGTAGGTGACTGGCAATGACGGCAAATTTCTGGATCCCCAGGACAGACTTGGACAACTAGATAATTCTAGTTGTCTAATTTCACTAAATTAGATCAAAATGCCAGTAATCTAATTCTAATCTAATTTGGAAAAGCTGAAAATTTTCTAGTTGTCCAAGTCTGCCCCAGGATAGGCAATTTAGCCGAAACGACCGATTGATATTCAACTGATAAGTATTGATTTTAATGCAGGTTGGGTAATGTATTTAGTATTGTGTGAAAGTTCCGTCACACATGCCTCAGTCTCTCTTGAACTGTAAATAAATAGGATTTACGAGCACCATGAGGAGTGATAGTTTTGTAATAACTTCGCACTCTTGTTTGGAAGTTGTTCATTGAATTCGGATCCACAAAGGCCTGCATTTCAGAAACGAGCGCAGATATTCATCATTCGATTGAGTGCTTGTTTTTGTTTTATTAAGAACTATAGTTGGCAATTTGATTGAAATTTGCAGGTAAGAAGAATTTCTTCTACACGCTCAAGCTCTATTTATATTCTGCACAGTTTCGCACTGCTTACACGTCATACATACAGTCTTCAGTACAGCCTGCAGTATTTCAGAAAATAATTGTTGCTTACATACATACATAATTATACTCCCATAGTATTTAGCATGGAGTATGTATAACCTACGAACAGCTTTCTCACAAACCTGCATAAAATGGCATCCGCTTAATACACCAAACATGTGACTTGAAATCGGTAAATTTGAGATGGCTTGGCTCAAGTCAACATTTGCATGAACTGGAACGTACTGACTTGATCTCAGGTCGTGTAGTCAGTGTATCCAACACCGAATACTGTGTTTTTCTTGTGCATCATTATTGATGCTGTCTGTCATGTATTTCGGTTTGACGAAAACTGAATACGTCCTCTCCCATCATACAGAGGTGGTCAGTAATGAATTACTTCTACTTTTTGGAAGTACTCAAGTAGTTTTCCTCTACTTCTGGTACTTACTCAAGTAGATCTGATTTTCTCAAATTCTACTTTGTAATATTTTGTGATCTACTTACTTACTTTTCGTTATTTTCAGTTTGTCAAGTAGAAGTAGTTTAATCCCCCAATGCGAAAGATAGCCTGAGGAATTTCATGCTGTTTTCACGGAGTACCAACATTACATATTTATAGAAGTCAATTAAAGCCCAGAAACTTTGTCGCGCTTCGCGCACAGTAGTTATGGAGTGACATAAATGTTTTCACGAAAGTATCAGTGAATATAATTTAGGTAGCGGGTTGCGTGGTTCTGTTCACGCCGCATTGTCGCCCATATCAAATATTTCATCACAGTAAATATGGCCCACAATAACGTTTGAAACTACCGTTTCGCAATCTAGCGATCACCTATCCTATCGTTATCTAGCAGCCCAAGACGTGTCCTGCTAATCTGGAAAATCTCGCTTTTGGAATGTTACACCTGTTTTAGCAGATCACCTTTGAAGCTTTATGAATAAAAAACATGAAATATATTTTCAGCTGCTTTTAGAAGTTGTATTTGTATTTCACTTTCAATTCCGAGTATGATATACATGCAAGCATAAAAGTGTAGTAATCCCTCTATTTTCCGAAAACAGCTACACTGAATATAAATTTTACGATCCACAATATTTGTTATTAACGTATACTAATCGCGCAAAGTGTTGAAACTGTATCCAATACAACTTCTCCGCATTGCTCTTTGCCTAAACTTGGGGCCTTATAATAAGGGGTAGGGCGCCATGCCATGATATTCTCTAAAACGGGGTCTTCTAGTAAACAAAGGGTTAGTATCTCATTGTCATATCAAAACTATAATTTGCATCCCGTGATACGAAAGACTACTTATTCTGTCGAAAATTGATACCTCCTGTGATGCATCAATACGAATCAAGCTCTCTGCACCTTCGGCATAGCTCAATTTGCAGGTTTTTACAGTCCATGCGAAGGAATTAAGGCTGTTTTCAAAACTACTTACTTGAGTAGATTTGAAGTCAGTCAATTCTACTTCAAGTACTACTACTACTTTGATCACCTCTGCCAACATACACTGCAGTGTTCGCGGAGGTCATGCACTTCGTGAACAATGAGGTTGACACGTTTCCCATCCGTTCAGCCGTCTTCAGGTCCTAAATCTAACACGCCGTACCTCCTTTTCAGGAAAACTTCCTTTCCGACATCACGAAGAGAAGAAACCAGGGCATTTCAAAACGACCAAAAGTAATCTTGTCTTGTATGCATTCTAGTAGGTCTGCTCGCAAATGAGCAGCACGCATGCACTTTCAGATCCAGATTCCAACGATCGCGGAACCGGAGAACATCGATCCGAAATCACCAAAGCATATCAAGAAACGGCGGAAGCCTGACATTTTTGATACGACGACAGATCAACTGCTAAGCGAAGTAACTGCACGTTTTGCGCTTTATTAACAAGTGAACCATTTGAAAATGCTACAATCACAGATATCGTTTGGATCGCCACCAGCGAAGGACTTGTACCGACCCACACCGCCGTTAGTCTCCTCGACACCAAAAGTGTGCGAGCAACCATCAAAACCACATGGGAAACCGAAAACGTACTCCAAGGTCCGAGCAAAGGTCACTCACAAAATGGCAAACAACGGTCAGAAAAGGCCCAACAAATACGCACAGCCTCGAAGAACCAACAAAGTAAGTGATTTCAAAAGCCGACAGGCCCCGGCCAAAACTGACATGCTCATATACTTCAGGCGAATATGGTTAAAACCGAACCAAAACAATTTTACGACGTTTATGAGTTTCATGGATGAGAACAAAGATGAAATGCTTCAGTCTCGTGAGCGTTCTTCAATTTGCTTCTGCACCCGCGTTATTCAATTTGTATTCAATGAAATTTTTTTCACTGTTGGTAATAAGTTTGCGAGTACTGAGGCCACTGACTGTACTGTTGTTGGTACTGCTGCTGGGCTGCTGCCTGTAGCAAAAAATATATATCATTATTGATATTATTTTCTTCCGAAATATACGCGTTTCTTGCCTCTGCTGGCTTTTGTTGGTAGTTCCAGTAGTTCTGGTAGTATAAACTCGTAGCGTCCCCGGTGGTAGCTTGTTGATAGGCTTGGGCGGTTGCTTGTGCCGTTGCCGCTTGCTGTACGGCGGTTTGAGTTGTGTAGCTTCCGTTGGTGGTCGGTTTTGCTGAATATCTGCTCAAAACAGAAACAGTTGTGGAGCTGTCGGGAAAAAGCAATGATAAGATCTCACGTTTGTCGTGCCCCGGCTGTCGTCTCGATCTTACTGCCACTTGTCGGGCTGGAGGCCTCAGTCTTTGGCTTTTTGGATTGGGCCGATTCCGCCGCAGTTTGCAGCCTTTTTTTACGGCTCCGGTACAGCTTCTGATGCTCGTCGTAGACATTTTGTACCCTGTGGCAGATCAATCAAAATCATCACACTAGCCACTTTGAAATCTCCACCACCGAAACCCTTACAGAGTGGCGTCCTTGCCAAAGTCTTCCATGTACTCCTGCTTTCTCTGGGAAAACACAAACTTGCTCTCTTCGCCGAGGTGTTGACTTTCCAGCGCCAGGTCGCACGCCTTGCAGAAGCTTTCCTCGTCACCATGGGAAAATTCCAACCCGACCAGATCCTTGTACAGTTGCTCCTGAACACATACAGAGAGGACAATGCAGAAAACGTCTTCTGCAAATTATGTTTTACATACCTCGTCGCCTATCTTGGAAATGGCGTCTTTCAGCACTTGCCTGGCCTCGCCGATTTTCTTGGACACGTTGACCAGGAACCACACGTATTTTCGAATGAAAAAGCAGCGCTCTTCCACCTTTTCCAAAGCAGTCGAGTATTGTTTGAGAAGACTTTCGGCTTGCTGCAGCAAAACACTGGAGTTTTTGTATCGCCATATAAAGACTTCTTACAAACAAATTGCTTGGATACCTCAATATGCCCGGCACGTCTTTCGACGGCTACTCGTCGCAGCTTCACCATTAACAAATTCGGTAAAGTATTCTCCAATTCCACTAGAATCTTGGCAGCGCTATGATAATTACCTGTGGTATTTAAAAACACGCATAAAGTAATCATGCAAACGTGATCTGCAAATGAAATCACCTTGAACTTCCTCAAACGACGACCAGTGTATATGTATGTTCGGCTTCTTGGGCAGATGTATCTCGCAAGCCCGCCTGTACACCTTGCGAGCTTTTGGCGGATCGGTTTTCATCAAGTATCTCGCATACTGGAAAGGGAGAGAAGATGAAACATTGTCATCCATCTACACCAGGGGTCAGCAAACCCTGGCACACGTGCCTCTTCCGTGGCACGCCTAACGATTTGACACATGCAGTAAAGTGCACCATTTGCATATCCGTGAGGAATCTTTCTATAGCTAGTAGCAAAGACGCAACTTTCAATTTTGAAAGTACCCACCACCGACTACTTTTCAGACATCTTACTTTCTACTTGGCTTGTCTTAGGAATCACTACTTCTATTTGTCATCGAATAAAAATTTATGGCATTACTTCTAATGGCGTAGTAATGCTGACTACTGTGATCAACACTGGGTATATCACCTCCATTATAAAAAAACGACCACTTTGAAAAACGGTTCGCACGATCTAGCCACCGCTCTATAGCAGCGAAAATCCTGAATTTTGCAAAGTCAACCATGGATGAGTGCCAAAAACTGGGTGAAATCACTGAAACGTATTGCTGCACCCTGCATTGGGATCCACTAATCTATGTGAAGAAAGATTTTGCGCATTTATTCTATGTGCACATCACAGCCGTGCAACACTCAGGAGATATTTCGTTAAAAACAAACAGCACATTTTTCTCTTACCTAGATCTAATATATATAAGAAGGGTTGCCGGCCCCCGACCTCACGTACCTTCAGCCAAAAGTCCTCATACAGAGCACACGCTATGAGGCACCTTTCGAACAGCAGCACGGTTCTACGGTGGTTTTCCTCGCCCTTGGCCATCTCGGCTTCGAGGTAGTCCCGCCAATTCTTGATCTGCGTCCGTTCCAGGGCTTTCACGTGGAAATAGGGCCTTTTCACCTGAAGCCAGAGAATATTAAAGTAGTCAGCATGGCTACTCAAGTAGAAGTAGCAGTAACACCATAAATTTCTACAAGATTTAAAGTAAAAGTATCAATTTCCGAGACATCTTAAACCTATTTTGAATGAAGTAGAAAATGAGATCTGAAAAGAACTCAAGTCACGGTAAACGAAGGTTGAATGTGGATGTTTCTTCGAGACTCGATGCAAAATCAGTATTGATACTAGAAATGGTTCAATTACCAAAGATATAACAAGCTTTAGCGATACACGACTATTTCACAAGGTTTTTATGACAGCTGACACAAACATCCTCTACTTTGTACCAAAAGTAAGAAGCAGACGTGGAAGAAGCCCAAACATAACAACTTGAGCAGGTAGTTTGAGTAAACCTACCCTAGTACTCCAAAGAAGTTGAAATACTTCGTTACTGACCACTGTCTGAAACACCATCAAGTGTGTAGAGCCCTATATCAGAATTTCGAGCTGATAGCGATCAAACATATTTTCTGCCGATATCGAAAAGCAACCATTTTTCAACTGGAACATCAAACTAATCAGAGAAATACACCCCGCAGACTTTATTCATTCACAATTAACCGGCTGAGTAAGAAGCTAGTACTACCAGTAAAAGAAACAAGACTTCCCATTACTTTTACCGAAAAGGGACATCCTACAGTCCACATAAATTAACCCAACAATACCGTGAACAATTACAATTGGAACATTAGTAAGGGTGAAAACGAGAAGCGAAAGTGAACAAAGACCAACCCCTTCTTCGTAAGTCCAAATTTTGGTGACGACGACCTCCGTCTCTTCGTACAGTCTCTTCTTTTTCAAGATTATCTTCTCGCCGACCGCTTTGATTTCCTTCTCATTCTGCAGAAAGAAAATATTCCAAAATGGGCTCCCGATAGAGACAGGCGGCCCGACTTACCGGCGGTCTGCTTCTGTCGTCTTTCTCAATACCAGGCGGGTCGTCGTCGCTGGGCTTGGGCGGTTCGTCTTTGGTGTCGGCGTCCTTGTCTTTCTTCTCTCTCTTCTTACGTTCCTCTTCCTTTCGCTTTTTCTCCTTTTCCTTCCTTTCTATGTCGTCGCGGACCTCCTCCAGCATTTTGTCGAAGGTGTCGACGTCAACAAGGTCTTGCGGCGAATGCGTGTGCACGAATTCCTTGAAGCTGAACGAAATCGGACAATGTTTAACGACGAGCAGAAGTAGCAATTTCAAATTATGGAAAGAGCAAGTACTCCAGGCCCAAATTCACTTGTAAAATAGAAAACTGCCAAGTAGAAGTGAAAGTAGTCTGAATCGTAACCACTCGGCCAAGTAGTGAAGTAGGCAAAACCTACCAAGTAGGTTACCCTGAAAAATTACCGGTACTTCGTTACTTATCTCCTCGGTTCATATCCCAGTGCAGCTGGTACTGGCAGAGCCTAGCATGACAATTTTGACCAGATTTGCATGAGTCACGACTATTAAGCTGTGCTTCTAATCATTTTCGATTTTCGTGCTAACTCTCAAAAAAATTTCAGCCCCATCACTGGATTCGGACATCATACACAATGAATTTGGGAATTGCAATTGGATCATTTCAATGACGATGTTAAATCCGTTTATTTGAAATTTCTCTCAGACGAAATTCAAAATCGGTTGGAGTGGTAAACAGACGTTGCAAATTCGAATCTAACGCAATAAATTTGTAAAAGGTGATACATGAAATACTTGACACATACCCAGAATACAATGACCCAGATACGCAATGTTGCCCGGCCGTACTCATGAATACCAGAATTCAAGACTCACTCTTTAAAGTAGACGGCGTAGTGCTGCGTCGGAAGTCGCAGCACACGGTCGTAAAGCGCCATCACGTCGTGCCACACTTTTGTCTCCTTGATCCACTTCAGGTACTTGTTCCACAGCTTCTCCGAACGAAACTCCTCGCCGGCCGCGGCCCCGGCGCGTTCAAACACCCTGAAAATGGGAACAGCACCGCTTAGAGCAGAGGACTCGACTTTTTTCAGAGCAGGCCTCTAAATTTGTTGTGGCATTTGCTTTCGTGAAACCCCTTTGTGACCTCGTCCGATATAATTGTTTTGAACTGGATTAACCAGACTCTGTTTAACATAATTTGAATGACAACTCAAGTTAACTAAGCTGATGACGTCTAGTGAAGTTAACATCTAGTGTAGCTACGGCTGATATGATTGTGCATTGAGCAATGTTCGGAAATTCAATTAAATAAGATATTTATGTTGAAACAAATCCGAATATTCGTCAGGTACTAGTACATTAGTACAGATATCAAAAGTACTGTGTATATCACCAAATATGGTATCAATGGCATAAAATTTGAATAATCGAGGCCAACAGATGGCTTAGGCTCGATAGGGGCCTACTAGCTTGAAACCTTTGCCTCAAAATGTAAGCCATCTGTTATACTGAGCGGCGCAATCACAAATGCACAACGTTACCTGAGTAATGAGTATTATGGCTTTAAAGTGGGTGTTTTCTGGTCGAAATTGAAAACAATCGCTGATGTCTGTTTGCGAACATCGGCCTTGTTATTGCCATTCGGCATTTATGAACCACATAAAACTAGGCTCTGCTGTCAAAGGATTGTCTACGTGACCAAAAGCGCTGTGAACTCACTTGCGTACTTTCTCTGTGCCCGCATCAGGTCCCTTGTAGTGGTTGATGTAGAAGTCGATAGTGTGCACCCACAGATCGATGCTGAGCGGTATGGCGCGCACGCCCCTCTCTAAGATCTAGTTGACAAGAGAGAATCGACTTGGCGAGCGTTCAAAAGGACTAAGCATCTCAAATACTACACGGACTCGCCATCCCGACTAAGTGGGAGTTACCATTTTAACGCCGAATCAACTCTTTTTCGTCGATGCAGAACTTGGTGGCATGGAGATCACACATCCCAGAGTATCGCGGAGTGTTACAGGATACGAAAATAATGCATTTTTATCACCGACAAGGTCGGGAGACGCCAAAAAAATTGCGTGTATTCAAAGTCACAGACTGTGTATAATCGCATGCAGAACGGCAGCTAGTTACGATACAGAAACGGCAAAATTTCAAGAATTTCAGGCGTCCGGCAGAACGGCAAAGCAACAGTGTAACGGTATAAATTTCAAACAAAAAACCAATTAAATGCGTCGTACGCCGCACGGAAGAAGCATCAGCCTCTGAGCCGACTGCCCTTATCTGTAGATGCAAAATTATGTGTAAGGGAATCGGAAAATCATCAATTCAACTTCAATACTTATCGTCCGGAATTGGCGGAATTTCAAAACGTAACCGCACGCGCATCTTACCCGTTGCGCGCGGACGTAATTGCCGTTTCTCCTCTCCAGCTCCGAGAATTTTTTCCAATACCCGTAGCAGAGAGGGTAGCGTCGAAAAAATCCGTTGTAAGCCCGACGCGCCAGGCTCGGTTTGTTCTGGAGAAAGACGGCCATGATAAATCAATGTCATCAAAGCGGATTACCACATAATCAAACATACTAACCGAACTTGAAACTGACACTTAAACGAAAATAAAAATCCAAGCCTACAAAACAGTTACACAAATGGAGGGATGGGGCAATTCAACTGGAGGCATATTTAGGCATTATATCAAGAGCCTGGCCGATTTCGTATTTGTGAGCCTATAATGATACGGTAACCCCATACATTCAGTCGATATCCAAAAGATGTAGCATGGCGCTTTTCCAAAAGTTTAGAGCTTTTATATGAACAGCATTACCGCATTTTCTATGCTTCGACATGAAATTAACAAGAAAGGGTACATGTGTACTGACTGTACACCTGTAATCTAGAAGAAATATTTGAAGAGCTTCTTACAGGTACAGAACTTCAATAGCCTATACCAGGGGTCACCAACCTTTTTGCAACCTTGGGCTACTTTTGCGTAATGATTGAAGCGGCGGGCTACTATTTACTGCCGCCGTTTACCCGTGTCACACTGAATTTCCGCTTTGATATTCATAGCACTGGGCTGGACTGGACATCATGTTATATGTTTCTATAGCAGTCAGTGGGAAGCCTGGCATTGTATGATATCAACTAGTGCGCTGTACTCTGGTATTCAACTTGACAGTGCAATTCTTAGTGAGTGTTCCAGATGTGCATTAATTAAGCGTGTTTTGTGTTTATTTTTGATGAAGTTCATGTCCGAAAAGGCTGATTCACATCGATAAGTTGAACCATAGACGCTTGCAACCTTCATAGCTGCTGCGCCTACACCACTGTACTTTTCCGTATCAACAATGCACCAAACGTTTGCTGCAGACTGAGGTGGGGGTCATTTTGCAGTGTTACAATTTCAATCTCCAACTGTTCAGCATCCAGAAATGACAAGATTTCATTACACCGGACACCAGCAACGATTACAGAAAGTTAGAAACATGGTATATTAAACTGCGTTGAGTGTAACAGAAACAAGCTGTGCCGAAAGATGCAATACGTAATGAGTATACAGATATTGAAAATCTGCTAGTACTTCACAGCTATCTGACTCCGAATAGTAATATTGTTTACTACTTTGGCATTGTCCTGGTCGTCGAGCTATCGTAACGGAACCCCCCACCATTTCAAGAAGACCGTGAACGGCATTCCGTCATGTCGCTTTTATAGGCAATGCGCCGTATCTTGAATTTCTGGTGATTCTATCACAAACATCTATATATTACTAATTGTAATTGAAGATATTTTCAAGTGTTTACATATGTAAGTTACATGTTAGTGTGTTTTTAACAAGAATAGCTGAATCAATCAATCTATATATTTAAAAGCTCACTGGTAATAATCTGACGAATATTGGTAAATGCTGCTATTCCACATATTTTTAGAATGGGCTCGAGGGCTACTCATCTAGTCCTCGCGGGCTACCTGGTGCCCGCGGGCACCGGGTTGGTGACCCCTGGCCTATACAATTGAATGGTATATTCATATTGAAATAATCCCGAATATTTTGTGCTGACACTCGTCAGGGGTAATCGTCAGCAACGAGTGTCAGCCGAAAATAATCGGATTTATTTCAATATGAATATGCTATTCAATTGTATATAGAATAAATACTGTAATATTGTATGAATATATCATTAAATATGCATACCGATCACAAATAAGGTACAGAATTTACGGTACTTTCTCTCGTCATGGCAAGACTACGAACATGCGACACGTCCCCTCAATGCTTAGAACACTTCACAGCCGCTCTTCCAACATTACAGGTTGACACAATCGCCTTATTTTACCCAACAGGTTCATCAGAAATGTAACAAAATCAAATCTTTCAACTTTGGATTGAAATACACCTACCGCCCAACAATACATTACTACAATACTACCAACTATGGAGGCGAATAAAAGATAATACAAAATATAGCAACTGAAAACTTCCGAGATCTGCAATGCACTATTACGCCTGAATTTGAGCCAAATTTTGATCGTCACCAGAACAAACACAGTTAGTCCAATAACGGGCAACAGAGCAACACCAAAGTCAACTCGGAAAAAACTGTGCAACGAATAATCACCTCTTGCTCGACCAGCTGCAGGAGATAGGTCCAATTCGTGAAGTCCTGCGGGTTGTCGAGGACGGCCCGCCAATATTTCAGGAACTCTGGCGACTCGTTGCCGATCAACACCTCCCCGTTGTCGCCTTCCGGATCGATCGGAACCTCGGACTCGTCGTCGTCGTAGCAATACGGAACCGTGGGCTCTTTCTCGATTAGGACGTCGGAAGAGGAGCCATCGTCGTAGTCGCCATCGATCGGATCTTTCATTTCCGAGTCGTGAACGGGAACGTCTGTAAAATTATGTTGCACAGTGTCGGAGGCGGTCAAAGTAGGTAACGGACACATTGCATTATGAAAAGCTTACAATTACGATTCGTAACGTAACAACGACGTCATCATAGTCCTCAATTTCTAGTGATGTGTTAAAGAAAATGTTTTGGTGGTGCAGGCTGTTTTAGGTGCTGTTACTAAACTGTTTTACTCGTACCGCTGAAATTGCTTATCATGATGTTGCTGTAACTTTTTCTCTTAGTGAAATTTACTTCCTTCAATAAAACTGGTTTAAATTTCATTTCAAATATATCAACATATCTCTTGATTCCTGGCAATTATAACGATAAAGAGCTGTAAATGAGCATTACTTCTTGTTAACACATACTAAGCAACAATTTTTAGCTTGGCTAAATGATAGAATTTCCCAAAATAGAATTTTCTACTCTAATAGCTACGCTTCTACGAGTTAGAATTGAGCCATAAGGTAGAAGCTGATTCGACAAACTGCACAGTGAGGAAATACATGCTAAAAATTTTACAAAGGATCAATCTCAACACAACAGAGATCGCACGTGTGTTATGGGAATATATTGATAGTCTTATGGCTGCAGTTCAAATATTGGCATTCTGAAGGAAATGGCTGCTGCCAAAAATTACTACTAAATGATCATTTACTTGAGACCCCATCAGCTACCCTTCAAGGTTAATTTGGCTGCTTACTTTTGTAACTACTAAAACAAAACACAAGACGATGTGTGCCGGGTTACAGATGAATTGTATTGAAATTGAACACTTTTGCAGAGCAGCTCGGCGAATTCGGGACAACCGACAAAAGGTGAATTTACATAACAGCAAGTATTTGAAAAGCTTCTTGGAGGTACAGAACTTCAATATACAATTGTATGATATAATCATTATTAATATTGAAATAAACCCGAATATTTTCAGGTTAACAGCAAGTGTATAGGCTAAACAAGGGAATGAAAAGGACGTCTATTTGATACTGTGTGTACACCAAAATAACACTTCCATCCACTTATGCAATTTAATTTCAGTATAAATGCCCTGCAGGCAGTCTGTAAAAAGCAGTTTTTACTACCTATTATGCAAGAATGCAGTAATTAGCCGATGATTCTAAGATTTTGATGACCCGAAAGGCACACTGTTAATTCGATTAAGAAGCACGCAATGAAAGAATCATTTACAAGTCCAACCATTAGCGGCAACCAAAATTGTGACGATTTATGGGCTACACAGAATAAGGCCGAGACATCACATCATGACAAGAAACTTTGTGCAATGTGCATGCATGACGTTGCGAAACCCACTAGGACTATGAGTTTTGACAACATTGTGACTGCGACAAGCAGCCAGTCTATCATAAGTTATAGATTTGTTTCTTGTGATTAATTGCATGGACCAAATCATCCAGGGCCTTTGGCATGTTTCAGTCCTGCAAAAGAAGCTCTGGTCAGCTTGACAATCAATTGAAAGTCCACGTAAATTGTTCAATGACACATATCATTAAATGATAATGTTGATAGCTCGATAATATAGATAAGACAGACCGCCAACAGCCAACGATTCATTTGTTAGTTCTTTTTTTATTAGTAACTTTATCATTTCAAAACACCACATGATTGCGATAAATTGAAGACGGGAAGGGGTCGAAACGTCTCGTAACAGTCTTTTAATTAGGCACCCACCTTAGTCTAGCCTAGAATATGCAAATAAGAGGAATGCAGCAATAGAAGATGAACATAAAAAGAAAAAGCTATGAAAATGGAGAGGCATGTGTCGGCAGGGGCGTAGCCAGCCGACAAAAAACGGGGTATATTTGGAGAAAGGAGGATATTTTTTTAAATAGGAGAATGCTTCAAAAAAATGATGTTCCAAGATCTAACCGATTCATCAGGTTAATTGTGGGACACTGT
>KE600196.1:0-10316 GCA_000444245.1 Botryllus schlosseri | reverse complement strand
GAAATTGCGAGTGATATGCCGCAAATTAGCGCAGAAGTGAAGCTCCGGCGGGTATTTCGGAGGGAATAGCTGTGATTTTGGCTCTGGGCGAAAAGAAGCCCCCCCCCTTTTTTTTTTTTTAGTCATCGACCTGGCAATGTGGAGAGATACCCATTATTCTGAGCTCTGAGCGAAAGTGATGACCTTATTTTTTAGTCAACCGATCACAAAGTGGGAAAAATTTACCTGTTTTTGAGTATTCTTCTCCAGTTTTGCATGTCTGAAATTTCTAAAAAAGTGTCCTCTTTTTACATTTCCAAAATATGGTAAGCCTAGTATTGCTGCATTGTCTCATTGTATTTGTATGTTATTCCTCACGGGCACTACTTTTTCAAGTTGCTTGTTGTTATATACGCAGCATTGTTGCTATGGTTGAATTTCCTTTTATGTTATTTATAAATTTCCATTATTGCGTCACAATTCGCTATTTGGTTTTGAATCGATCTCTTTTCTGTATCCTTTATCGTGCTGGTTGCTCTTGATAAGAGCAGAAGTGGTCAAAGTAGTCAAGATAGCTACTCAAGTAGAAGTAGAAGTGGCGAAGAAAAATCCACAAAAGTACGAGTAGAAGTACTTCTTCAATAAGCCACCTAAAACTACTTGAAGTAGAAGTAGAATTGACTAACTTTTAATCTACTCAAGTAAGTAAGTAGTTTTGAAAACAGTATTAATTCGTTCGCATGGACTGTCAAAAGTTGCGGATTGAGCTATGCGAAAGGTGCTTGATTCGTATTGATGCATCCCAGGCGTATCAATTTTCGACAGAATAAGCATGCTTTGGCATCAAGGGATGCAAATTATAGTATTGATATGAAAATGCGATACTAACCCCTTGTTTACTAAAGAAGACCCTGTTTTGAAGAATATCATGGCATGGCACCCTACCCCGTATGATATGGTCCCAAGTTTCGGCGAAGCATGAGGCAATGCGTAGATGTTGTATCGGATACGGTTTCATCACTTTACGCGATTAGTATACGTTAATAACAGTGCTTTGGATCTCATGTTATATTTATTAAGGCTTTACTTTCAGAAAATAGAGTATAGAACTCAAAGTATGGCACTCACAATCGAAAGTGAAATGCAAATACCACTTCTAAAAAGCGGAAATATATTTCATGTCTTTTGTCCATAAAGCTTCAGATGTGATCTGCTAAAACAGGTGTAACGTTCAAAAAAGCTGGATTTTCCAGATTAGCAAGACGCGTATTGGGCTGCTAGATTACGATATGATAGGTAATTGCTAGATTGTAAAACGGTAGTTTCAAACGTTGTGGTGGCCATATTTACTGTGATGAAATATTAGATATGGGCGACAATGCGGTGTGAGCGGAACCAAGCAATCCGGTATCTAAATTATATTCACTGATACTTTCGTGAAAACATATTTGTACCTCCATAACTACTGTACGCGAAGCGCAACACAATTTCTGGGCTTTACTGGACTATTATGAATATTAAATGTTGGTACTACGTGAAAACAGCTCCGAAATACCTCAGGCTATCTTTCGTATTGGGGAGATCAGGCTACTTCTACTTGACAAACTAAAAATAGCGAAAAGTAAGTAAGTAGATCACCAAATATTACAAAGTAGAAGTAGAAGTAGAGAAAATCACATCTACTCGAGTAAGTACTAGAAGTAGAGGAAAGCTACTTGAGTACTTCTAAAAAGTAGAAGTACTTCGTTACTGACCACCTCTGGATAAGAGCCATGCGAAAAGTTCTTCGAGTCAATAAATATGAATTTACTGTTAAAAGCCGAACTTAAAGTTTCTGTGCGCAGAGACCTTGTCAGCACTGCACATTTGCGCACGTGCGCAGCTTAGAGGGAACATTAGTTATTCGGCACATTAGTGTGCCGCAACAGATTATAGGGTGGGTTGCAGGTCTTTCCAGGATTCGGAACAACACGAAAACAGATACGAATGAAACGCGATCTATCTACTGTAGAATGCCGCCAGGTTTTTATGTTAGTTATTTCAACCTGAGGTCAACCTTGTGGCCTATAGATGAACAGAGTACAAAAGTTTAAATTATTTCAGTTTCTGGTTCGTTCAGTATATATGCTTTGATGATTAATTGATTGCCCATATATAATATGTATGACACCGTTTCATTGACACATAGAATCGCATGCAATAATTTTTATTTGTCCGTACACCAATTCACGAATATTTTCATTCGTACGCCCAATGCTTCCAACCGCTCCAAACTAACTCTTAATACGCGTTACCTTTTTCACAAGTATATAAGTGTTTGACTTTGGAGCATGGAGCATCGTTCCATTTACCGGATTCTCGATGCAACAGGGATACACAATCTTCGGTTACGCTGTTCGGTTCACCAGCATTCCAGTTTCTGGATGTACATTAAATAAATATTCTATTGGACAAATGCCTCACAGCATAGGTATCGTCTGTTATTGCATTACTGGGAGTTTTTGAAGCTATTTGTTCTTTGAATCATTCATTGGTAACCACATCTGTACTGGCAATATTAGGGTAAATATGAGTGGTTGCATGCAAGTATACAGCAATCCAATATCGCGATTGTAAATAAATTGATGGCTTACAATTCACTTAGTCTATCGATGACGAAACCAGCAGTCAAAACTCATCACCGAAGGTCAAAGTCGGCTACTCCAGTAGAAGTAGAAGTAGCGACGCATAAATATACACAAATTTGATTAGAAGTAAGCAGCCTGAAACTACTTGAAGTAGAAGTATAATTTCATGGCTTGAAATCTACTCAAGTAAGTGTAAGTAAGAAGTTTTGAAAACAGTCATACGTTCGCATGGACTGTCAAAATCTGCAAATTGAGGTATACGGAAAGTGCAGATAGCTTGATTCATATTGTTGCATCACATGAGGTGTCAAGTATCGAGAGCAAAAGCATTCGTCCTCATCATGGGATTCAAATGAAAGTATCGCTGTTAATGCTAATGTTTGTTTACCCGAACACCCTAAGTTAGAAAACGTCATGGTCGGCGCCTTCACCCATATTACAAGGCGCATAGTTTAGTCGCGGAACAATACCAAGAAGCTGTATCGTACACGGTGTTCACAATTAACGAGAGTAGTATACGTTAATAAGAAATATGAATGATCGTAGAAATGTCATACTAGAGTGTAATTTTAGTTTCGGAAAATAGAGGCATTAGTACACTTGCTTTTAAACTTCAGCATGTAAGCTCTCCAGATCCAGACAAAGGAACTGAAACTACCTAGATCTCAAACTAATATCGTGAGTTAAAAGAAAAATACAAACACGACTTCCGAGAAGCGGGAAATGTGTTACATGTCTCTTGTCAAGACAGCTTCAACAGCGGCCTGCTAATACAGTTCTAGCGCTCAAAAAGTCAGAGACCACTTTTCCAGGTCAGGGCAAGCCATGCTGGGGTGCTAAATTACGATATGATAGGCCAATTATAGATTTTTATATTAGGCTACTAGTTTAAAACGTTATGATGGGCCATATTTACTGTGGAGAACTATTTCATAAGGGCGACAGTGTGATGTGAGTAAACGGAGCCACGCCACCGCTACCTGAATTATAGCCTATTCACCAATACATTCGTGAAGACATGCTTTTCACTCCATGTGTACTTTGCTCGTAGCGTGATGAAAATTCTGGGCTTTACTTTTCTCTTTATGGAAATTAAATGTTGGTTCACCATGAATACAGTCTCGAAATTCCTCAGTCTCTCTTTCGAATTGGAGGATTTTACTATTTCAACGTGACCAACTGAATACATCAAGAAGTAAGTGAGTAGATCACGAAGTAATATGAAGTAGAAGTAGAAGTAAGGAAAATGAGATTTACTTGAGTAATTGGTACAAGTAGTGAAGAACTACTTGAACACTACGAAATAGTAGTACTCAGAGGTGGTCAGTAACGAAGTACTTCTACTTTTTCGAAGCACTCAAGTAGTTTTCCTCTACTTGTGGTACTTACTCAAGTAGATCTGATTTTCGCTACTTCTACTTCGTAATATTTTGTGATCTACTTACTTATATTATAATTTGGGGATCTGCTACCAAAACTCTATTGAACTAGCTTCAGGTCGTTCAGAACAAAGCATTAAGAGCTATTGCTCTATAGTCGACTTGATCCGTACTACAAAAAGTTGCGTATTCTTAAAATTAGTGATATCTATATCTTTGAACTAGCTAAAGTAATGTATAAAATTAACCAGCTGCAAGTCCCTGTATCTCTACGGAACTATTTTCAATACTGTAGAGATGTGCATAGTCATGACACGCGGTCTGCCGCAAACACTAACTTATTTATGTCCCACTCTGATAGAGGCTTCCCTCCATTTAAACGAGCAGGGATTGATGTATGAAACAACCAGATTCCGCCACACCTAAAAAGCTCCAACTATAATTCATTTAAGTCAGGGATGTTGAACTCGCTTCTGAGCAAATAATAGTCAATGCTTGTACACTGCCCATTATCAGTTATAAATCCTCAACCTACTTGTGTTTTTTTGCACATTGATTGTGACTGTCTGTAACTGTTATTATGTGTTTCATATATTCTTTGTTATTGCTGCTATTGCTTTTTGTGAGATTCCGTACATTCCGTATTAGCTTACCCTGGTTCGTTATCATGTTATGAGGTTATCTCATTCAAATAACCATTCAACCTGGTTCCGGCTGACACGAAGATCGTCATGCTCATATCGCCGGTACCACACTGAAAAAAATCTTGTAGATTTACTGGGAAATCTCTGTAAATTTTGCAACGAATTACCGGTCGCAGCCAATAACTGTGAGTAGCTCGTAATTTTACATTTTGATATGTAATATTACCTTAATTTAGCTGTAAAGTCAAGTTACCAGAATTTAGTCGCAGATTTACGGGCAATTACCAAGCCCCGAACTACTGCCATCGCCGGCTAAGCAAATTTGCGTTGTCACCATGTTACAGTTGCATTGTGGGGAATAAGCTGGACGACTTAGTACAGGCGCTTATGGAAAAACGTCCAGTTTTAAAATATATTTGATTCGTATTGGGTTTGTAGTATTTTATACGAATGGAGCTTTGAATGAATAATCATCGTAACATTCAGGATTTGTTTCAGCCCAACATCTCGTGTTTATATCCGTGTTATCTGTGTATTTCGACATGTCGAAGACATCTCGTTTTGGTGGTAGTGTTTGTTGCGCCTATGGGTGCAGTAAAAGGCAGAAAAAGATATCCACGGAGTCATATATGAGAAGTAATAGCGATGGTAGTAGCGATGAAGAGTCTTTGGTAAAGCGTCGGCATCCAAGAACATTTCACCGGTGAGTGAATGGCAGAATATGCAGGGCACTGGGCAGCAAGACTATCTTTGAAGAATCAGTTTCTATTTTTAATATCTCCTGACCATCACAGTTAATCAGTGTCCAGATAAGCCACAGCATTAATGAATAGGCCATGTTAAAGTGTCATTATACCAGAACATTTTGTCACAAGTATATGGATGTTGGTATGATCAGAGCAGACTATATCAGCAGTCTCAGCACCATGTCAGTTCATCAGTATACCTGTAATAGCATGACCAGCCAGGTCACTGTTTGTATTCTGTATGGGCAGTTCAGCCAATAACTAGCTTAGTACTCAATCCTTGCTTAAAATTGTCGTTAAGGTTGGAGGTAGGACTAGAAGGAAAGGTATAATTGAGGGCCACACGGTTTTGTCCAGCATAGTTGAGTAATAATTCTATATCTCTGGTGCCAGATGCTCACACTAAAGTTCAAATTGCTAATTCCGTGATCGAGTTCATTATAGCTTTGTGCGTGCGAGACGTTCGATTTGTCTCGTAAGATGTTTTTTTTAGGTTTACCTTTGGCTTTAGATTTAAAAGGTTACCTAATAGTTTATCCTTCTGGGGTAGAAAGTAACAGATATATCTAAATCAAACAAGATAATTTCACATATGTTCCTTAGGGTTGTTCAGATTCGGGCATTTTTTTGAAATCTTGTTTTGCGTAATTGCAAATGATAGTTTAGTGCATAAAAACACCTCTAAAAGCGATTTTGGTCATTTTCATCGCGATCTTCCTTGCGCGCAAAGCCCCCAAAGACCCACGGGCCAATTCTCCTTACTGCAGACTATTCACCATTCCTGGTTTGTAGCTTTAGTGAAGTTTGCGGTAGAAAACGGCTGAGTAGAGCTGGGAAATATCAGGTTGAATTATCTTTTTGACGATTGAACATACTTACATTCCTATACATTCCAAATGTGTTTCACCTTCCCGTATTTGGCATAGTTAGCCGTGTGGTAGGCCTATGTATGAACGAATACAGGCATTTTCAGCTTGTTTCAACTCAGTAAATGTTAATCAAAGACATATTGTATATGAATGTAATTTCATCTTTATAGTAGCTCCAATTCGCCTAATCCGCATCAGGTTTGCAGTATTTAATGTGTCTGAAGGAAAGTTGACCCCCCCCTCCGAACACAAAAACTCAGTCCTGCAGTAGCGAATACGGCCAAATACCTAGGTACATTGTGCAAATGTCAAAGGCTCACGATACTAGGCTTCTTCTCAAAAGATCATGGTATAGTTGAGTCTAAATGGGGGTCCTGATCCTCAACTAACAATGCATTCTGTCAGAAAACGTCCTCGGTGTTCTTACGAAAACAGAAACAATAATCTCAATACATAGTTGTAAGCACATACCATAGTGGGTGACGACAATTACTAATATGCCATTTTGTAAGTATAGTGTCAAAGTCGTTAATGACGCTGCTGAACGAGGAGTTCAACTCAACTCAACACCGACTTTTGCTTCGATCATCACAGATGATGAGCGCCATAAGAAAAGTCTGCTGCAAGTTGTTGAGCTACACCATCAGAAGTATGACAACTTCAATAAACCCACAATGAAATCCTATAAGCCTGCCTGAGACTAGAGCCTGTTGTTATCCACTTTTTGTTTTACGCTTACCCAATTCTCGCTTCTATGATAATAACTGTCTTTTCATCCTTCACAATTGTCTCAAGTCACGTAAATGGTCTGCCTACTATGTCCGGATCTGTGTTTTGTCTTATTCTGCTTTTCAAGTCTGATAAGGCAAATTTCCTTACAATAAATTCATCAAGTTTCAGAAACATTGTCTGTGCCAGATATTTGTTTTTTTTTTGTGAATTCAGTTGTAAGCACATGCCATAGTGGGTGACGACAATGACCAATATGTATTGAGATTATTGTTTCTGTTTCCGTAAGAACACAGTGGACGTTTTCTTACAGAATGCATTGGTAGTTGAGGATCAGGACCCCCATTTAGACTTAATTGCCATGATCTTTTGAGAAGAAGCCTAGTGTCGTGAGCTTTTGACATTTGCACAATGTACCTAGGTATTCTGGCCGTATTCGCTACTGTGGCAACGCCTTCGACAGTACAGGCCTGAGTTTTTGTGTTCGGAGGTGTGGGGGGGGGGTCAACATTCCTTCAGACGCATTAAATACTGAAAACCTGATGCGGATTAGGTGAATTGGAGCTACTATAAAGATGAAATTACATTCATACACAATATGTCTTTGATTAACATTTACTGAGTTAAAACAAGCTGAAAATGCCTGTGTTCGTTCATACATAGGCCTACCACGCGGCTACCTATGTCAAATACGGGAAGGTGAACCACATTTGGAATGTATAGGAATGTAAGTATGTTCAATCGTCAAAAAGATAAATCAACCTGATATTTCCCAGGTCTACTGAGCCGTTTTCTACCGCAAACTTCACTAAAGCTACAAACCAGGAATGGTGAATAGTCTGCAGTAAGGAGAATTGGCCCGTGGGTCTTTGGGGGCTTTGCGCGCAAGGAAGATCGCGATGAAAATGACCAAAATCGCTTTTAGAAGTGTTTTTATGCACTAAACTATCATTTGCAATTACGCAAAACAAGATTTCAAAAAAATGCCCAAATCTGAACAACCCTAATGTTCCTGCTACTTTTATCATCGTTCATAACAAAGAATGGTCAATTTGGTGTGCTTTGTATCATAGAATTACTTGCGAACTGATACAATGTTCTCTACAACGCAGCTTTCCTACCAATGATTCCCTGAAAGAAAGATGGATAGAATGTATTAGAAGAAAAGACTGGGAGCCAGCAAGATCGTCGGTCATCTGCTCTGATCATTTTTCAGAAAGTGATATTTACCGTGTTGGCGATGTCTTTGCCCAACGTGTAAAGGGTCGCTCATGGTGGCTTCGGCAACCAGTGGCAGTTTCCTGCAATTCAAGAACAGGGGTGGCCTAACTAAACCATCTACTGGTGTTATTGCAATATGTGAGGAGGCTGAAAAATGCTTCCAGCGAATGATTCATGTTACTTCTGGAAAGTTACCTCATTGCAAGGGCTTGATCAACGCCTTTGCCACTGCTATTCTGTCGAACATGTCTGGTAAATCACCAGCTTTCCCAGAACTTGGAGACCATATTTATGACACCTCAGTTGGTGACGATCATATAATCACTCTGACAAAAGACATCGCCAAGACCTATTGCAAGATTAAATTCAAACATCTAGGAGTAGAATACAATCAAAGGACATCAGACAAGAACGTCCGCAGAGTGTTAACAAAGCTGATTCTCTTCAAAAATCAGTAACTGCCACAGTTGGTCAGTCAACTTTCAATGATGTTACCGCTTCGTCACCGCTTCCCGATGTTGTCGTTGAGAAGATGGATAACAATTTTGTTACATCTGTCATCCTTTTATCATTAGGCTGCATTCAGTGTCCAATACCTTTAGCGGTAAACTGTGAATATATAATTTATATGATATGTGCTCTTGTACACAGATGTAACTATCGCTTTATTCCATACTTGCTCCTGGCTGTTTTCTTTTCCATTCAAAGGTTCTGGAATCGACCATCATTTAATCACTCTGACAAAAGACATCGCCAAGACCTATTGCAAGATTAAATTCAAACATCTAGGAGTAGAATACAATCAAAGGACATCAGACAAGAACGTCCGCAGAGTGTTAACAAAGCTGATTCTCTTCTTCAAAAATCAGTTCTTCTTCAAAAATCAGTAACTGCCACAGTTGGTCAGTCAACTTTCAATGATGTTACCGCTTCGTCACCGCTTCCCGATGTTGTCGTTGAGAAGATGGATAACAATTTTGTTACATCTGTCATCCTTTTATCATTAGGCTGCATTCAGTGTCCAATACCTTTAGCGGTAAACTGTGAATATATAATTTATATGATATGTGCTCTTGTACACAGATGTAACTATCGCTTTATTCCATACTTGCTCCTGGCTGTTTTCTTTTCCATTCAAAGGTTCTGGAATCGACCATCGTTAAGCTGTAAAGCCAACCCTGCGTCGCCAGAGAGAATATTTACATACCCAACTCTTACTTCAAACCCACGGAAGACACCGGCTAACCCACTGAATGAGGTGAGGCCACTTTCTTCGTATGCCGTAGAATTTTCATTATTTTAATTCTGTTCTAACCGTTTTTGGTATCTTCACAGATAATAAGAAAAAACAAAAAAGGGAGCAAGGATGAGCAAGTCTAGCCAACACATACTTCAAACCCGTAGAAGACACCGGCTAACACACTTTCTTTACTATTTTATACGCGTTTTGGTATAAAAACGTTGTCGTGACATCAAGGTATGTCGATCAATGTGTCTTCAAGTGAACAATTTCTCATATGTTAGTTCATTTATCTTGAACAGTGCCCCAAAACGACGTCGTCGCCGTAGGCCTCGCAGTGGGGTGGCCTTCAATGTGACTGTGCCTGTGCTGCGTAAGAAGAGAAGAAATTCCATTAAATTGGAGCTAAGATCAGAATCGGTTCGTTTATTATACCTCGTTCGCAGATATTAAGCCCTAACTTATCCCACATTTGACTTTCAGATCACCGTTAATTACGCCGAAGGCGACGTAAAGTCGATCACAATTAATTAATTTATTTTTTTTTTATTTTTTTATGTTGTTATTTCAATAGAAAAATTCGTTTCTCATAACCGAAGCTGGTGTTTATGAAAACGAAAGTTCAGCATTTTTGTACGAGACAGTACAGCGCGGTATTTCGTGTGACGAGACAGTACAGTGCGTTATTGTGTGTGACCACAAAAATGGTTGATCTAAAGCCAGGTTAGTAGTTAGTATGATCGGTCGTGAGGTGGGTGGGGTTCTTATGGGCCCGCTGGTGAGGTGCCGCGAAACTCGTGTTGGTGATGGCACCCTTTTGACCCCCCCTTCCGCTGGTGAGGTGCCATGTGTTCTTATGGGATCTCTGGTGATGGTACCCTT
>ATSW01051836.1:0-14714 GCA_000444245.1 Botryllus schlosseri | reverse complement strand
TAATTGTAATGTAATTGAAACATGCATGAAAGTAATTGTAATTGTAATTGAACTGAAATAATGTAATTGATCCAACTCTGCTATATACATTATCTATGGAAGACCACAGAAGTTCACTCCTTGGAGAAAGGGCCGAGAAATTGTGCTTCGTCAACTGTAATCTGCAACTGCTGGATTGGTGCGTTTGATATATTTTTATAGTTCCTTGATCATTTATTTCATGTTCAAGCATATCAATGACTGTAAAGTTGTTAAAAGAAATGCTCTGACGTGTTAAATATGGGCCTTGAGCTAGATTCCATATCTTTTGAATATCGGCTGAATATATCGGGGTTATCGGTGGAGGTACTGGATATCGGTCTTATCGGTATCGGCTCAGAAATCCAATATCGGTCGGGCTCTACTTATGATATACATGACTGATAGCAATGTCATTAACGTCGTTGCAATGTCGAGAATGACGCCGCGTTGCAATGTCGAGAATGACGCCGCAATGCACGCAATGTCTGCGCAATGTAGGTACAATATACAAACTTATACCTTTACGATATACTTATTTAAGTAACGTATTTTGAAAATTCTAATACTTATAACTTATAATATACTTGACTTATAGTAATATCGATTATGTCGGCGCAATGTAGGCCTAAGTACAATATACGAACGATGTCGCCGGGCAATATAATGTCATGGATTTCAAAATCATTTTTTTGCACTCGCTTGTCATATTTATTGTTCCTGTATTCTCGCTGTGTTCCTGTGTGGCTTTTTGTGATTTTTCCTATATATTCGCTAACACGTGTCTCAAACTCGACCAACCAAGCATAACATACCCGATTTAACATGAGCCATATTTATTAAGCACAACATACAAAGCACTATGAACGCCGTGCCTTACACCGTTCAGAAGGAGTCTCTGAATTAAGAGTAACTAGTTTTTGGTTGGTTTAACAGAAGTAACCAAGTTCTTGAAAGATAACGCTGTTCTGCTCTCTACTGACAGTGAGAAGGTGTCGTATGTTATTGCTGGGTAGAAGTACATTGGTACCAGAGGTGGTCAAAGTAGTCAAGAAAGCTGCTCGAGTAGAATAGCAACGAAAATATCTACTCAAGTACGAGTGGAAGTACTTCTTCCATAAGCAACCTAAACCTACTTAAAGTAGAATTGACTGAATTCAAATCTACTCAAGTAATTAGTTAGTTGTGAAAACGATAATAATTCGTTCGCATGGATTGTAAAAAGGTGCAAATTGAGCTATGCGAAAGGTGCGGTGCTTGATTCATATTGATGCATACCAGGAGGTATTCAATTTTCGACAGCAAAAGCATTCGTCTGTATGATGGGATGAAAATGATAGTATTGATAGGTAAATGCGATACTAATTCTCTGCTTAATCGAACACCACGTTTTAGAAAATATTACGGTATGGCGAACTCCCCCATATTATAAGGCCCGTAGTTTAGCCGAAGAGCAACAAGGAGAAGTTGGATAGGATACGGTGTGAACGCTTTGCGCGATTAGTAAACGTGAATAAAAAATATGGTGGATCGTAAAAATGCCATACTGTGTAGCTTTATTTCCGGAAATTACAGTCATTACTACACTTGCTTTTATACTTCAATACGTATGTTATCCAAGCAAAAGAACTGGTATTACTTGGAACTCAAAGTATATGATACGGGGAATTCAAAGTGAAATAGAAATACCACTTCTAAAAGCGGAAAATGTATTTCATGTCTTTAGTCCAGAAACTTTCTGAAGGGGTATGGTAAAACAGCTCTAAAACTAAAAAAAAAGTCATGAGTCCATTTTTCCAGATTAGAACACGCCATGGACTGCTAGATTACGATATGATAAGTAAATGCTAGATTGCGAAACATCGATTTCAAACGTTATGATGAGCCACATAAACTGTGATGAAATATTTCATATGGGCGACAATCCGGTGTGAGCGGAACCACGTCAACCCACTACCTAAATTATATTCACCGATACTTTCGTGAAACCATACTGGTGATACTCCGTATCCACCGAGCGCGGAACGCAACGAAAATTCTGGGCTTCGCCCAACTATTATGAAAATGACATGTTGATATTCCGGGAAAACAGTCCCTTACCTTTCCAAGTATAGTACGCCCCCACGTATAATACGCACCGTTAAAATGGCATGCAAATTCTGAGAAAAAACCTGTACCCATGTATAGTACGTGATGTTGTTCTGTTTTGCGATGTCACTGTCGAACAATCATGACATAACCATCGCTAATCATTATGCAATCAACGGCATTGTCTCTAAGCGATTGTGCGGAGCAGCCAAAGCCTGCGAGGCTGGCGACGCGATAGTTCGGGCCAGCAACACGACGTCTTGCGCACGAGGCCTATTACAGATGCGGTTGCTAATCATTATACAAGTAACGGTATTGCCTCTATAGGATAGTAGTCAAAGCCTGCGAGGCCGGCGACGCGACATTTTGCGCACGAGGTCAGATGCGATTGCGCAGGCCAACGGTTATGTCGTGCACACCACGCCTGTTGGAGATGCGACTGCTGATTACGCAAGTGATTATATTTTGCGCACATGGCCTGTCAATGAATTAGCGAGGATTGCCGCGCGCATTCAGCAATCAATGAATGACCTAATTTCGTTCGCGTGCAAACGGCAAACCAATTGAGCAGGAGATTGCGTGCTGTGCAGACGACTCTCGTTGAATGGCAACACGTTTTTTCAAATTGGTAGCGCGTTACAGTGATAATAGGAATTTCTGTGCTGAAAGTGATGCGCGATTGGAAACAAACATGAAGAAAGGTGTGATTTCAGCTTTTTTTTATCGAGCGTGTTGTTCCCATGTATAATACGCCCCCCCCCCGATTTTGGGGCAAAAAACGTGAAAATTTGCGGAATATACATGGAAAATTACGGTAAATTCTCAGGCTATCTTCGTGCCAGGCTATCTTCGGCCCAAATGCTGACTGAAAGGATGGAAAGAAAAATTGAGGGTCCTGTTGAAGCTGGTCCGCGGACATCAGGTTTGTTTTATGAATCCTCGTAATCAGTTTGGTTTTATTTCTTCGGAGCACATGCATGTTGCCGTATTAAACGAAGGGAAGGATTATATCTATTATTGTCCCAATAATTGGAAGGTGCTAGCAAATATGGTAAAATGTGACGTTAAATTTGTGTTAAGAACCACTGTCCCATAGCCCTATACACCAACCGCATGGCTCAGGTTTCAGTTATTGGCGGTGTCACCGTTACGTATGTCTCGTATTTATTACTTGCAGATACGAAAGTAATGTCATCGGCCAGAGAACAGCTGAGAAATCAAGAGCCTGTTGTAGGAGTTTCGCGGAAACGACCCCGTTTAGAGCATCAACCTACAGCCTCGCAGCGATATCGGAATAGAGGAAAAGTGAAAAAGTGATCGGCTTTGTTTCGTCATTAAGCCTGGAATCAAAGCATTGAAATGAAGTCTATTCGCAGATATTTCGGGGCCGAGGGCAATGGCGTAGGAGAGATGGAAATTCCACTCGGCATTTGCTCGACGGCCTCTGACGATCTCATTGTCGCAGACTGCGACAACCATCGGATCCAGGTCCGCGGTTTGTTCCAACGACTTTTCTACGCCCGCAACATTCGTGTTTCCAGATCTTCGACGTGAACGGACGGGTCAAGGGAATCATCGGGGGCTACGGGCTGGTCGACGGACTGTTCGATCACGTGAACGACGTGTGTGTGACGTCACGGGGAGGGATTGCCGCATCGGACCCGGGCAATCACCGAATACAAATATTCGACGAACAAGGGAGGTTCGTCCGGAAGTTTGGTGGCTATGGATCAGGTCAGGTTCTTGTGACGTGACACCGGTCGGTGATGCGACGTCGATATTTGTTCAGGAGACGGAGAACTGAACGACCCAGGTGGAGTAGCAACGGACGAATCAGGTTTAATCTACGTTTGTGACCGCCTCAATCGCCGAGTTCAAGTCTTCTCGGAGGATGGAAAGTTCGTTCGGAAGTTCTGGTCGGTCGAAAAGCGTTTTCGAAAACCGAATTTCATTTCCGTGACGTCAAACGGCAGAGTACGTTGGTTGCTACCCCCGCGTGAACTTCCGTGACCTCTCATCTTTTCTCAGGTGATCATCAGCGACTGGGACAATCACAGAGTCGTGGTTTGTGACCCGTACGGGCGCCATCTTCTCCAAGTTGGGGGGCCTCTGCCTGGCGCGGGCGAGGGTCAGTTCAGGAATCCGCTAGGTGTCGCCACAGACGACCACGGCAACATAATCGTGTGCGACTGCAACAACAGCCGAGTTCAGGTCTTCACGAGCGGCGGAGAGTTTGTAACTAGTTTCGGGAGCTTCGGTTCTGATCCTGGACAGTTGGCCGGGCCGACAGGAGTCTACGTTTTGGCAGACGGGCGAATCGCGGTCACTGACCGCGGCAACCACAGAGTGCAAATATTTTGAAGGATTTGCCGGATTTTAATTTCATGTGGTCGACGATTTTGGAAGTTGGCATCGGCACGATACTGATGCCATTTCTGACACGCCGAGTCAAGTCAAGTCATTTTAGCAAAGTGACTCGAGTCATACCAACACTGACTGGAGGAGTTGGTAATTCTGACTGGAAACGCAATTGAAAGGCAAATGTCCATTGACAGCTGAAGTAGGATACGAAGGTGTCGCATTTTTTCAAAATGACAACCTCTACGTCTACGGTGTTGTAACAATTGCACACTCAGTTAGTCTCCGTAAGTGTTACAGAAACATTGAATTGTTGCGATCCTTTTACCCTCACAGTTATGCGATCACTTTCCCAACCTGCCGTGAAATGAAGATTGAATATTTGTGCCAATGCTCTATGTCAGTGCTTCTAAACCTAGCTTCTAGATATCCCTGGATAGAATTGTGGTTTGCGTGTTCTGTACGTCATACTTGTCCGATTGTCCGTAAAATCGTAGCATATACTACTGTAATAATAAAAATAAATTCCTTTTCATGGGCGAGGCTCGGGTCGTGAGATGCCACAAAAACTCAGATTTTGGTATTAGTCCAAAAAGCTGCTTTGACGTTACTAAACTCGTACGAATTCTCAACTTTAAGCTCAAGGGCAGAACACACAGCATCGTGAGTTCATTTGCTCTTCCTGCATACTCGCGAGACAGAAAATGGGAAATCGAAAAGAAAGTTGGAGCAACTTATCATATGGTAGCGAGCTCTAATGTGCCTACTCTCCTTCATCGTTTGGACCTTATTTTCCAAAACATAATGCAAACAAGTGTGTTTTTCACCCTTTTGACATACTGGAACCTCCTAGAGCTCTCGAAATCGATTTCTTTCAGCAAGTACTTTTTCAAATGTGAAAAAATACGTGGTATTTTGGATAGGAGTGCAGAACAGATTTTAAGACCTGGCCATCCAAGCACTAATAGGCGTTCTTGTACAAAACCCAACAACTTGTTTGGCCGAGAAGGGTTTTAGTGGAATTGTTGAAATCAAAACGAGCGAAAATAGTAGCCTTTTTAATGAGACACTTGATAGCTTAAGATACACCAATTTGTTGCAAATCTGATCAAATAAATGTTGTATTTTCATCTTCTTTTTGTATAACAATTTTCGGTTAGTTTGTGCGAATGAAATATATTTTACAAAAAAAGTGCGAATGAAGCTTAAAAAGCTCTGCATTACTCCATGTAACAAAGTTTTGCAAAAGTTTTAGTTGACAAAATTTTTTTAGGTATTGTGTTTTAGTATTCCGAACTAATTACAAAAATACCAAGATTTTTCCTGAAATGTCCCAAATTTTGAAGAAATGTCAATTTCTCTAATTTTTTATTTTACTCATATTTGCTCCGTATTAATCACAATAATTATTTATTGGAGGTAAGAAAACGCTTAAGAAAAGGTTAATATGAACAAATATAGCTTATTCATGCATCAAGCAACAAATCAACACTTTAAAAACTCGTCAGAAATGGTATTGTTTGCGTCTGTGAAATGAGAAATCTTCTCTTATTGTGGACCAAAAATAACACCATGTCTAGGACTGCCGCAAATGGATCCACCAGATTCCTTGTCGGGGTTTAAAGAGAATGTATCATATTTGTCGCAAAGAATTTTAGTAAACGTAAGGCATTCTGGTGTTTTACGATGGGATGGGATCTGGCAGGGGGACTCGCCAAGTCACCCCGGTTGCTTGGTAATTTGATGAATAAGAGAGAGAGAGAGAGAGAGTTCACCGTTGTTATGGGCGCTACCGAGGCAAGCCCTGGCTAGGCATTTTCAAAGCGAAAACACGGAAGGTAATTCGATTTTCGTAGAGACTTCGCTATATATGGGCATTTACAAGCGAAAGAGAGAGAGAGATATGGTATTCTTTTTCGCCTGTACCATTGAGATGCTCTGACGACGGAGGTGCGATACGGCCTTCATAGTAAGGTCATCTAGTCACCCCCGTTTTTTTCTCCTCCGTGATTGCTGAGCGCCTAACAGGATAGCCACAGATACCAGTCTTCGAGTCTTTGGTCTGACCTGGCCGGGGATCGAATCCACGACCTACCAATCGAGAAGCCGGACGCATCACCATTACACTATCTCGCTCGGCTCGATTTTCGCATATGCTGATTGCTGCGGGTCTATAAATGGTAAATCATTGTTATTGAACAGAATTTTAGGTGGGGCATTGCATCAGTTGCCCTATAGGACGAACCGCCACTGGGATTTAGGGCAGCGCATAAATCGTTGGAGTGCCGGGCCTTGAAATCATTGTAGGCTACACAAGGTAGGAGTCGCATGAACTGTTTACATCATTGTATTGAATGTTCTGACATAGAAACGTCAGTAGGTACAAGGCATAAGCACAGCTGGCATAATAAAAATTATTTCTCAGCTTCTCTCCCGAGAGAGAGATATTCTTTTTCGCATGCACCATCGAGATGCTTTGATGACGGAGTTGCGATACGACCGTGAGGTCACCTAGTCTGCGCCCCCGGTTTTTTTCTCCTCCATGCTATCCGTGATTGCTGAGCGCCTAGCAGGATAGCTGCGGATACCAATTTTCGAGTCTTTGGTATGACCCGGCCGGGGATCGAACCCACGACCTACCGATCGAGAAGCCGGACGCATCCCATTACACTATCCCGAACTCACGTTAATAGTTTGAAGCTGGCGCAGAATCGTTTCGCTACCACAGTTTACCCACCCATAGTGGAGCTAAAACCCCAATCATACAAACTGAGTTCATGGATGAGGGGGATTAGATCATTGTATTTCGCGACGAGCGTGGAATAGCGGACGACAATGACGTACACCAGAGTTATACAGGCTACCGGAGCCAGAACTAGCGCACCGTTAACTTCTCCACTTGTGGGGAGCTCGAAGGGGACCCAAAGTTATTTCGTTACTCGATTTATTCAACATGGAAGTTATCTTCACGCATGGCGCGATTTCGTGACTCCAGAAGACTAGGTTGTAATATCAATAGCAAGAAAAAATGCGCATATTTTTGAGAAATACGGCATATCGGCGTCGGTGATTACCAAACATTGAGCAGGATTACTTTGAGTGGACCACAGAACATTGTCGAACAGCAAAATGGGCCACTGCCGATAAATGGCCGAGAACACCTGCCCTAGATAATACGGTTGGTAAGCCTCGATACCCCAACCAAAGGTTCGCACTCTACATTATCAAAAATGAACTGAACGTCGTTCCTTTCATCACAACGCCATACTTCCCGTCTACAAAAGTTTATTCAAACCAATGAAAATAATGCATGCACGACACAAAAACACAGAGACTGCTTTTCGAGACGCAGCACAGACTTTGTCTTCGCTCATTTCCGGCAAGCGACGTCATCAGTGCGGGTGGTCCGGGCGTCTTTGTCTGCAAGGTTTCCAATCGAGTCACTTACAACTAAAACGAATTGTCAGGGCCAGGCAAAACCGAGCATGAATTGTTATGATTTAATACAAGTGAGAGACAATTTTACCGAGTACTGAAGCCCCATCAACTATGGGTTATAATATCAGCAACAAATATAGTTTTGATACTTTCCAATATAATAGCGTTGAAATCAGAATTGGTCGTATCCCAGCATCAAAAACATGTTACTTAGGTTAGTGGAAATGCTATTTCTGTATAAAGTCGTTATCGACATCATAGTCACAAAAAGCAATAAAATAAGGTCCAAAAAATACAGCTTGTCTTTATCGAATGTAGAAGTGACAACCGAAAAAGACGCGTCAGTGTGTGAAGCAGAGATCAGAGATTTTAAAACATGAAAATGGACGAGAAAATTTTCAGTTGTTCCAAATTGAATTAAAAGTAGAATGATAGCGACATTATTTCCAGATTAGATTAAAATTAAAATCACCGATACCTCAAACACTTGAAAATTGAATTCAATCATGAATTAGGAAGAAATACAACAAAAAGCCAGTTCATCAAATCATATCAGAGTTCGTTTGCTAAAAACACGAGAATGAATGTCTGTACACCTGGCTTTCGGCTCGTTTCTCACTATACAGATCGCGCTACGCATTTGAAAGAAAACCAGTGATTGGATTAGAATCAAAATGAGAACGTAGAAACATTACCCAAATTAGATTACTGGCATTTCTCTTGAACAAGACTAAGTAGACAACTACAATGACCTAGTTGGCAAAGCTTGGTTGTCAAGTTACCTGGGAGCAGCCCTGATGATGTCATCCACTCTCAAGATCATCTCTGCGGCTTCCGACGCGCTCATCAGAACTTGACGTTTGACTTGAAACGATTCGGTGATGCCCAGTTCGGCGACATCTCCGACACAACCCTGGCTCATGTCTGACAAAAACGAATTTCAGTGAATGGACAACAGAATGAATTTATTTACACCACCAGATTTGTGCAAACTTCCAAATCTGGTTAGTTGACGGTAAAATGACTATTGGTTTTAGTAGTTCTAGTTCTGGATTTAGAAAAGTGGGTAGTTCTAGTTGTGCATTTAAAAAAAATAGTTACCGAACAACTAGAAAACTGTGTTGTCGTTCAGCACGAATCCTGTGATGTTCTTGCAAACATTGCTTGCTCAGAGTCATCACGACCGACAGTGGCATAGACAGAAGATAAGTCATAATAGGGGTCGAAATCCCTCCTAATTCAAACTAGAAACCCTGTTCCTTTGAAATGCGGATTCTGTCTCTAATATTTCTTAGGTCAGTTGCAATTCAGTGATTCGTATTATCAGCACCGCCATTTTACTAGAGTTAGTTCTTGTGCGCGTTTTTAAATGCGAGTAGTTCTAGCCGTGCATTTTTAGCAAGTACTTCTAGATCTAGTAGTGCATTTTGAAAAGTTGAGTAGTTCTAGTTGTAGCCGCGCATTTCGTAAATCCAGTACAAGTCTGAAATGGGATTGAATTTGATTCGTGCACTCACCTAAACCCGCAGTTTTGTTGCCTTCGGTGTGGGCCGCCCGCAATTGCGACACCAGTTCAGCGCTGTCGTAGCCTGCATTGTCAGCAATAATGGTCGGGATCTGGAAAAAATTTGCTCTTTTGAGCCGAGACTAATAACTTACACCTCCACCAAAACTAGAATCATCTACTTGTCCAAATCTGATTCAGAGAACTCGTACAGGTTTTGGCTCGTACCACGAATTACTCGAGTGATCAAGATCTTAGACTACTTCAGTTTTTAGGTAAAACTAGGACCCTACGTGACCGCCTCCTCCTATAAGCTATGAGAAGTAGATAGACATGCCCAGTCTAACAGTCACAGATTATAGTTCTCCGACTCCCTTTTAGCATGTTGTGATGTCAGGAAAGTTGCCAATAGTATTTCATTTATCTGAAACACCATACACCGATATTTCCTCATGTGTGATATCAATTCGATATAATCGGCAAATTAGCAATTCTTACAAAAAAAAACACACATCAATGTAAAAATGGGAAGACTCGAACCTGTCTCAGAGCTCTCGCAAATGACTCGATGGCCATCGATTCTTTTCCCGGGGTTCGCGCAGCTAGTTCTTCCACGGCTTGAGACATAATAGCCTCTGAACAGCCACCTGTACGTGAGTACAAAGAAATTGGTGAACAATTTTAAATTTGAAAATATACATCATCTCGAACTGTACACTGCAACAAAATAAATGAATCAATAAAATACAATGAAAACACTAGAACAATAATAAGCAACTTCTTGATCTTGAGTTTACTTTCTTCTCTCAACCACCAAACCAGCAATTAAGTTAATGCAATAACCAATTAATGTACGTACTATCACTTTTATTGTGTGTTGTGTTGTATTCATATCGTTTCATCGTTTTAAACACCAGTTACTGTGTAAACAAAGCTAGTAATTAAACTACTGTGTAAACAAAGCTAGTAATTAAACTAACTTATTTATTTCAAAAGGTTGCAAAAAAAGAGGGGTAATTTTTTTTTTATTTTTTTCAAAGGGTGCCAAGGTGTAATGATGATTGGGAACGCCTGCCTTAGAAATACCAACCTCCAAACACAGTCTTTGTTTCTTTAACGGTTTGTGACAAAACGCAGAGAGCGTCATGCATGGATCGTTCGGATTCATCCAAAATTTGCTGCGTCGCGCCTCTTAATATGATCGTGCAAGCTTCCGCCTTTTCCACGCCTGAAATGCAAGGATTCAAGTAAGCCACCAGACAGGCTCGAGGGGATTATCTGTCAGACTGGGGCAACTACATAATTCTAGATGTCTACTTACACTAAGTAGAGGGAAATGCCGGTAATCTAACTCTTATCCAATTTTGGAAATGTTAATATGCATTCGTTTCAAATCTAATCTGATTTCTGGTTTTCCAGAACATGCTACAGGAGAACTATGTACTGTGAAATGATCAAAGCTTGGTGTTCAGACATCTGAATGAAATGAGTTTAAATTCAATTTCCAAGTTTTTGCGCATTTAGTCATTCTAATCATCATAAAAGTTGAAAAAAATAGGTAGCTACAATTATAATTCCAATGCAATTCCTAAAAAAAGGCATATAGATCTATATTTTTAATTCTAATCTAATTTAGAATATAAAACATAGCTATAATTCGAATCTAATTTGGATATTGAACTGTGTAGCATAGGCGCTGAACTCTATTTTCCCTGGGTATGCGGGATTGATGACGTCACAAAGGGCGTGTCAGAATTGACAGAATTGACATTCAACATCACCTGTCACTTGAATATAGTGAAAAAATTACGATACTATTAAGCAGGCGCGTAGCCAGGTGGCCTGCTTGCTGAATTGGTTGAATTCATTTCAAATTTACCATGGCAGCATCAGTTTATTTTGGTTAAGTACATACGCCAATGCCGATAATACATCGATCGGATCAGCATGCTTGTACAGCGGACTCGCGCGTATGATATAATATATATACTCATTACACTGCCATGATTACTAGCGAGTCAATTAGCGAGCTCGCAATATTCCGCAACATCCGACAATCAGGGGATTTCGATCACTCTGCCTCGAAAAACAAACGAAGACGAGTCTTTGGCGACGGCTAATAAACTAAAGTTACAGGAATTATTTCCCCAAATGGAAAGTCTGTTCCGGACTCTATTCATTAGTGACTCTGATTTCAGAGGAGTCAGAAGTTTCGATACCAAGAGACTACAAGACATTTCTTGATCGTTCAGATTTAGTATTAGCATTTATCAAAATCAATTACGCCGCTGTCTGTCCACGGTCAGTATGTATTTCAATCAATTCCGTCCGCCAATGTTCAATGTCTGAGCCAGTCTAACATCACAATCACATAAGAGGCGATTGTTTCGCGATGTCAATCTTTAATGACAATCAATAGATAGGAGTCAAAGCATGATATGCCCCTGACGTGATAGCTAGGCCAGCGATGATATATTCCATACCAGGACTATTGCCGATGCAATTGTGATGCCTGTAGGGCGGTAGGCCAACGATGGCATCGTGCGCACTGGGCATATCCACGATTCGGTTAGGTCTGTAACTGACTGGCTAGTGAATTGATCGATTTAGAAATAAGCAATGTATTTCGTATTCCTGGGTATACGCGGCATACCAAGCATACCCGAGTTCAGCACCTATGCTGTGTAGGTATATAAACTGTGTTGCTGATAACTCTGTATTGAATCTAATTGGAAAAAAGCTGTAGCTGCCATTCAGTTCCAATCCAATTCGGAAAGGCCAAAAAGTTTCTGCCATCAACCCCCTTCCGGAAAAACATCGTACCTGAAAACTTGATCATCTTGTCTTCGCCGATCATCACTTCTTCTATGAGTTTACATTTTCCGATCTTGACCAGATCCGGCCGATCGAACGTGGAGCAAATCTCGCCGCCGAGCACCAGAGCCAGGCGTTCGATGCCTTCGAAATCAGCGTGTTCGATCGCCATTACTCCCGCGTCGGCGAACAGCTGTTCCGGATAATTGTAGATCAGTTGTCTGTGAAAGAGAATAATAACATGTCGCGAGACAAACTACAGATTACAATTGAATATTGTATCTGTATTGAAACGAACCCGAATATTTCCAGTTGACACTTATCATGAGTAGTCGTTAGAAACCAGTATAGCAGAGTTGTAATGACTCGTGACAGTAATTAGTAATCAGGCAAATCGATGCGACCTCGTTACGGATGTCTTAGATTTCGATACGCGCGTTTGCCAGGCGCGTAGCTACGTGGGTTTCGGGGGTCGAACCCTCCTATTTGAAGCGCGAAACCCCGTCATTTTCAAATGACCATTCTAACTCTAATATCCAGTTGCAATTCAATGCTTTGCTCCTGTCCCGCTGGTTTGGAGACGATGCGGTCGAGTTTACGCTGATTAGTGATCGTTCTATGTCATATTGATTAAAGAGCGACATCGCAAAACTGAATAACATCGAATCGCTGCAAACAGACTTAAGCGTGCATAATTGATTTCCGATAGTACTTCAATGTAACGATCAGAAAATGTGCATCTTGGCTTGAGTTCTAAAAGACCACCAAGGTCTGAACCACCTGAAATCGGTGCCATCAGGTTCGGACATTTTGATATGCGAAAACTGTCGTCGAGGCTACGTAATACGCTCGCGTATTCAATTTTTCATCAGAGATCAGGGGCTCGCTAATTGACAGCACTTGCGGACTCTTTTGCAAGCCTATTATACACGTAAAATCGTCACCACAAAGAGATGACATGACCATTATTTACACATGTACTTAACCCGAATTGAATTGATGCTGTATTGGTAAATTTGAAAAAAAGCCAAACCCCTAATTTTTCGACTGGCTACGCGCCTAGCGTATTCTGAGAAACACCATCCTAGATCTCCTCTCCCAAACAGGCGCCCAAATAGACGTTCTGCTTTTCTAAAATCGAAATTATGTGTGACCATATTCGATCAAGATAGCGTAATGGTTAAGCGTCCGGCTTCTTGATCGGTAGGTCGTGGGTTCGATTCCCGGCCGGGTCAGACCAAAGACCTGATTAGTAACACTGGTATCCATGGCTTCCCTGCTTGGCGCTCATGCATTACTGGGATAGCGTGGAGGGGTGGTGCATGACTTAGAAAGTCGTAAAGGCTATATCTGCACTTCCTTGTCCAGCAGCATATGCACATCATGCACTCATGGTATGCATATGCGCAGATCGTGTGTATGTATATCATGAGTCGGTGTATATGCCGCAAAAACATCAAGGACAAAAATAAACTACGTCCTTTCCTTCCTTTACAAAACCATTCTTGAGCTAGCTAGCTTCGTGATAGTCTTGGTAATCGGAGCGCGAAATTGGAGGGTGTGTTAGTGTGTGTCCCTACAAATTGGAATTCACTTCTGCGCATATTGGTTTCTTTAACAAGGCTTTGCCAGTGACATTAATCGGGATATGCAGAAATACAGCTTAAACACCGATATAATGAGTAAACAATTGACGCGAGGAAATCTACTCAATACGGTGTCAGATTCCAAACCCATTCGTGGAGATACTGATTAGAATACATGCTTTCTCGTTTGCCATCATCTATATTTCTTGTGGTCTGCTTGATACATTCGCACCCTGAAATTGTCGCATAATGTCATTTTTCATTGTTGCTTTCATCATTAACGTTCAGTAGGCCATGCCATGCCATTGTCAAACATTGATGCATCACGAGATTCTGGGTGGCACAAATTCTGAATGTATTCGAACCGTTTGAATCCCGATAAACTTGATTGCTGGACGTACTCGTATTGGGAACAACAATATCAAATTTTGAACTATTGGGCATTTGGTTGCCATCGGATTTCTATTGATAAGATCGCGGCATGCGTCCGGAAGTGGTATTAATGCTATCCCAGGGGTGGCCAACCTGCAGCCGTCAACACTGAATTCAATTAGTATGTGTTGGTGGACGTCGATATGCAAATTGAATTTACGAATTGACTCCCTAATTTCGAGAGATTTTAATTAATCTTAGAATTTACTTCGCGATGCGCGCGATTTAATGAGACTACGTGATTGTAAATCGAGAAATGCACCGATGCCGCCAAAATCGCTGTCTTAATCTGCAAACAATTGCCGCAATGCGAGCTACTCAATGCGAAGCCAGTGCGTAGGGTATCATGCGACGCACTGCGCGTAAATAACATTGATGCAACTCCACTTTCTCAGAGACGTAAATTTTGACTTTTGTTCGATGCATTCCGTCGGACTGACTGGTAGCCCAGTTACACTTTCGAATGATTGTCCCGT
>ATSW01051833.1:0-12364 GCA_000444245.1 Botryllus schlosseri | reverse complement strand
CTTCTTGGAGGCACAGAACTTCAATATACAATTGAATAGTATATTCATATTGAAATGAACCAGGATATTTTCGGCCGACACTCGTCAGGGGTAACGGTCAGCAACTAGTAGAGATGTTCTTTTGAATTCTCTACTAGTTGCTGACGATTACCCCTGACGAGTGTCAGCCGTAAATATTCGGGTTCATTTCAATATGAGTGTACTTATCAATAATTATCACTATAGTCAATAGTATGTTAATTGAGTTTCAGGCAAAATTTAGGCAAGGATCTGCATGAATAATAAAATTTGTCTAAAGGGGTCCGTGATACCAAAATGGTTGGGATTGCCGTAGGGATCGCTTATTTTTCTGATGCTGACATTGGCAATTCCGATAATTGATGCGAAATTTTCAGTCGAAAGACGATCTCCTGAAACTTATCGACGAAATCAAGACGAGACCGGTGCCGAAAAATGCCCCGCCCGTGCCCGCACCTGTCGATGCCACTTCAACAGAAGGTATATCTATCGTGTTTTATGACTGATGTCAATTATCGATAAAGTTTTCGATACCCAGTGTATGCCGTCATTTGTCGGGTTCGAGATGTTTACTATATTATTTTGTATCCTTTCCTAGCTCGTCTTTTGTGTTCACGTTTCACTTCGGAATTGATTTTGTCTTATTTTCCTGAATGTTTCTTTCTCCAGACTTCAGACTAACAATACGAAACTGCCTTGATTATAGCCATAATGTCCCGGATTTAAAGAACTAAAAAGAAATCAAAATGCCAATTCTCCCATCCGCCGTGACTAACAGTACAACAAATGATTCCTCTCGTCGCTTTCGCTAAAACTGCTTTACCGGATTTCGTATATGCAAAACTCGCACAAACGTCATCTTTTGATAGCAGCGCAAATTCCCGAGGAGAATTGCGAAGACGCGAGCCTTATTCATTTGTTCAAAAGGAGCGGTGTCGTGAAAGACCACCGGTAAAGCTTTTTCTTGTCTCGCTTGTATTTTGTCGCGGCACGGAGTTGGATATTTTCAGCTATTTCAAATTAGGTTAGAGCTGCACAGTTTTTTCCCAAATTAGATTAGAATTGCTGAATTCGCAAAGATTGATTTAAATGCTGAATCAGAAAGAAATGCAACAAAAATCATGTTCAGTTTTTGTTAAATCAGAGATCATTGTCATAACGGCAAATGCAGAGGTGGTCAAAGTAGTCAAGAAAGCTACTCGGGTAGAAGTAGAAGTAGCGGCGTGAAAATCTACTCAAGTACAAGTAGAAGTACTTCTTTCATAAGCAACCTAAAACTACTTGAAGTAGAAGTAGAAATTGCTGGCTTTAAATCTACTCAAGTAAGTAAGTAGTTTTGAAAACGGTCATGATACGTTCGCATGGACTTTGAAAAGCTGCAAATTGAGCTATGTAGAAGGTGCAGAGAGCTTCATGCACAACGCTTATTGATGCATCCCATAAGTTATAAATTTCCGACAGAATTAGCATTCGACCGCATCATGAGATGCAAATGATAGTTTTGTTATGGAAATGAGCTACTAATCTTATGTTTGCTCGAACATCCCGTTTAGAAAATGTCATGGCATGTTCCCTCACGCATATCACGGCCTTTAGTTTGGTCAAAGAGCAATACGGAGAAGTTGTATGAATACGATGTTAACACTTTGCGCGATTCGTATACTATACGATGATAAAAAATATGGCACGACGTAAAAATGCCATATGGTGTAATTATATTTTCGGAAAATAGAGGGCGATGCTATACTTGCTTTTAAACTTAAACATGTATGTTCTCCAGACAAAAGAACTGAGACTAATTAGAACTCTAATTAATGATACTGCGAATTGAACGAGAAATACCAATACCATCATAAAATCGGGAAATGTAGTACATGTATTTAGTCGAGACTATCTTAACGGTGGTCCGCTAAAACAGATCGAACGCTCAAAAAGTCAGAGATTACGATATGATTGGTATGCTAAGATTGCAAAATGGTAATTTCAAACGTTATGATGGTCCCTATTTACTGTAATGAAATATGTCATATGGGCGACAATGCGGTGCGAAGGGAACCAATCAACCTGCTACCTGAATAATATACACTTTCGTGGAAACAAATTTGTAAGTACATATCTACTTTTTGTGAAGTGCGAAGGAAATTCTGGGTTTGACTTGAATTTTTTTAAATTGAAAGTTAGAACTCCGTGAAAACAGCCCGAGGGTTCCGCAGTTTCTCTTTCTAATTGGAGGGTTACACTACTTCTACTTGACAAACTGAAAATAGCGAAAAGTAAATAAGTAGATCACAAAATATTACGAAGTAGAAGTAGAAGTAGCGAAAATTCTATCTACTTGAGTAAGTACCAGAAGTAGAGGAAAACTACTTGAGTACTTTGAAAAAGTAGAAGTACTTCGGTACTGACCACCTCTGGGCAAATGTCTGTACACCAAGACGGCCTTCTTTCGCACTATTTTCGGGAGTACCAGAAGTTAGGTTAGAATTAGAATCAGAGCCTAGAAACATTTCGCAAATGAGATAAGAAATATATTACTGGAATTTTGCTGTAAATATCGAAGTAAACAATTAGAATTAACGAGTTGTCCGATTCTGGTCTCCGATCAAAAGTTTGATTGACAATTCACGTTGGCATCGGTAACTTGTGATCGACCTTGAAAAATCTGTCACAGGAATCTGCTGGTGGTGCATAAAAGCTGCTTTATGGGTTGCGAGCTGGTGACTTGGATCCAACAGCACCAAGGATGCGGTGAGCGGCGTTTTTTTTCGTTCGTTTTCTTTCAAGTCTGGGCAAAATCCAGTACCTGAGGAATTCGATTCTGAATAGAGTATGAGACTCCGAGTAGAGAGATACCGCTCATTTTGACTCCAAGATAGTATGAAAGATTGGGAATGTTCCGATATGTACCTTTATGCCACCGCAAAGAATCTAATACCAGTTCTACATCACATAAAAGATGATTCGGTGCCGTTGGTTGATCACGACCACACTTCCCACTGACGTGCTTGGCTTTGTACTGCATGTTCCGTATGTCATTCTGAGACCAATCAAGGTTTGCAGTGTTCCACAGTGGAAGATAGTATCGGAACTATAATTCTCATCGATAAATTAACTCCTACTGGCCAGGAGCGTATCATTTCAGTGCTCGAAAGAATCATCTATCATCCCTAGACTCTAATGGTTAGAATATATTCATACACAATTCAGATTCTAGCACTCAATTCGTTGCGCCGAGCGCCGCATATAATATAGTCTTGAGTATTTAGACATTTCAGATTCCCAAACGGTACTGAACACTATTTTGCGGTTTTCAGGACAAGAGCAGGCTGCCGAATTCGCGGGCGGCTTATTCCAATCTCGGTTCCTAAGCGCTGTTCATGGCGATGATACTTTCAAGAATGACAAGACCCTTTACCGTTTACTCGAGGACGAACCGTCCAAGTCGTTGAACGCTCAGGTGGTGGTGGACATTAAACCGATGCCAGGTAAATGCAGTCGGACTGATTTTCGTATCATCAAAACAGTAACTATGACTTAGGCCGGTCAAATTATGGATAACTAACCTACAGAGGAGGCGGAGAACTAGAAAATTTTCAGTTTAACCGAATTAGATTAGAATTGAAATGTAGCTACATGATTTTTTCAAATTAGATTGGAATTAGAATTGATTGCGAAAACTTAAAAATGGAATACTGAATTAGAAGAAACGAAACAAAATTTAATATTCCGATCTTGGACTATTTTGCACAATTCAGTCCTGAAGAGCTTCCTGGAGGTACATAACTTCAATATACGATTGAATAGTATATTCATATTGAAATGAACCCGAATATTTTCAGCTGACACTCGTCAGGCGCAATCGTCAGCAACTAGTAGAGAATCCTAAAGACCACGGTATATCAACGATCGTATCACAAAATATGACGTCACCAGCACGAAATGTCGCATACGAGAGCGTTCAATGTACTATTTTTAGATGATACAACAACTCTTTTTGTTGACACAGCCTTGGCTGGTGTATTTTGATAAAAGTCGACGCCAAGGTACGCAAATGAAAGTGAGAAAGGCCCCCCAGATTTCGCGTCGACTGAAGGGTCCGTTCGCACTTTCGTACAGTGTCAGCCGAAAATATTCGGGTTCATTTCAATATGAATATACTATTCAATCAAGTCCTGATGTAGCATTTTCTGGACCTCCAGAAATTATATTTGAATTAAAATGAGAGTCGTAGACATTTCACAAATCAGATTAGAATTGGATTACAGCCATTTCGCACTAATTAGTGTAATTAGACAAATAGAATCATCCAGTTTTCCAAGTCTGCGGCTGGTGGTGTCGTGTGTTTGGCGTCTATGTGTAGGTTAGTTATCTATGGTCGAAAAATGGGGCGATAATATGGATTTCGGACTAGATCTACACAAAGCACTGGCGGTACAAACTTGAATTGAATTATATAAACTCTACCTGGGCCGTAATGTAAACTTGTTTTCATATCCCCTTGATGCTGGCAATATAAACGCGCCTGTTAGTCGTAGACTAGTCATGCATTATTATGTGACTCGTCGTAGAAATATTTTGTTGTTTTTGTGATTTGGTTTGTTTGGGTATACTGATAGTTGTGGCTGTGTTGTGATGTGTATGCTTACATTTGGATTATGAATAAAATAGTGTTTACGGTGACCAATTCTTGATTTCCGGTATTTATTATAGTGGTGCCCACCGTAAATACTATTTTATTCAAATCCGAAATTTTCGACGACAATAACTCCGCTTCCACTGGCTGGAATTGAACCAAATTTTGTGTGTAGGCTTAAATAAGGTAACCTAACAATTTTACCAAGTAGCCAGTACGGTTTGAGAAAAATAAGTCATTTTTGAACACCCCTCGTGTACAGGCATTTGCCATCCCCTTGCTTATGAGAATGAACCTGATTGGATATCACCCGAACTTGGTTTTTGTTGTTTTCTATGTAGGCCTAGTTCATAATTTAATTCCATTTCCCGGTATTTTTGGAATTCAGTAATTCTTATTCTAATCCACCTCGGAAAAAAACGGTGTAGTTATAATTCTAGTTCGAATATAATTTGGAAAAGTTGAAAATTTTCCAGGAATCCGACTCTCAATCATACATCGAGAGATGTATTGCCTTTGTTTAGTAGCGTGTTAAGATACTGCGCTTTTCTGATACGATTATTTCTCTTTTGTAGCGTCGGCCCTGGCGGTACAATTGAGAAAACACATCCTAAAACTCTATGGCCAGTTCCTGTCTCCTGACGGCAAGTATGTGGATTATAAAGGGATGAAAGACAGCGAATTGTTTCGCGACTATGTTCAATCGACTGGTCAATTGCAAAGGATCAACGTAAGTGCCAAAAGTTCTGCGGAATTTGTTTATAGGCTATATATCAAATATATACCAAATTCGTTTGAACAGTTATATATTTTTGAGAATTGATCCCTGTTGTATGACATTTAGTCGAGTGTTAGGCTGCAATAAAATATTTGATCATCACTCATTATAAGAGCATAACAGCGTGCATGACATGAAAGTTCATATACGTTCCTATTATGTGACCACAAAGATATTCGCATGTTTGTTATATGATCAATCGAGGTTTCAAGGCTTTCATCACGGGAAGAAAGGCAAGGAGCGTATCAGTAGAATTAATACTCTATTCAGATTGGAGTACACAATCATTGTGACCAGCCCTATATTTATGAAGTCTTACTTAGATCCTGGGCATTGCTCTCCTAAGTTCACTTTAAGTGTCTCCAATCTTCCGTTCAGGTCGAAGATATGACAAGGCAAGAGAAACTTGCATTTTTCATCAACATTTATAACGCGCTGGTGATCCATGCCAATGTCGTGCTAGGAATACCTACAACAACGTGGCAAAGATATAAGGTGAGTATATCGCGTTGAAATTATTCATCATCTCTAAAATGATGAGTATCGCATACGATAAAGCTGCTAACATACAGACTTGGACAACTGGAAAATATTCAGCTTTTTAAATTAGCTCAGTATTAGAATTATAACTACTATTTTTCCAAATTAGGGTAGAATCGGAAGTATAGCTACCAGCATTTTGATCTAATTGGACCAGCGGTTCTCAACCGGGGGGCCACGGACCCCTAGGGGTCCGCGAACCAATTTCAGGGGGTCCGCGAGACCTCTAAATTTTTAAAATGGTTGATAACCTAATTTTTATTTTATTTTTCAATTTGAGAAATCATGATGCAGTTTCGCACCACAACTGCTAAAACCTCATGACTCATATCATCATAATAATCGTCTGACATGAACTAACGTAGTGTGGAAATTCATTTTCATTGCCAATTTTCCAATAACCTGCTGATACAAACATATTGCTGTTTGGAGAAAAAATAAAAATATGGAGATAGTAACGTCAATCAGGGTCACTTCGTAATGTCTGCGAAACCTTGATTTAAAGTTGTCAGTCTCAACAAATTAGTGAACAGTCGTTTGAAATAACAATTTCCGAAGTATTTCCCTAATGTGTCCCAATGCAGGAATTGAAACCTCGCAATGAAATCCATTTTATACTGTGATATACATAACCACTATTTGAACAGCTTCTTGGAGGTACAGAACTTCAATATACATTTGAATAGTGTATTCATATTGAAATGAACCCGGATATTTACGGCTGACACTCGTCATATATCGGACAATGATATAGGCTACTTAAAGCTCGGCTATCAGATTTGGCACATTCTTATTGCGGATACCCTATCGGCTGATTTTTCGATGAACAAGTAGTGTTTCGTTGCTGTCAAAGCATTGCGCTCCAACCCTGAAATTCATATCACCAGTTACATTGGTATGCAGCATTGTCTTGTTAATGTTCAATTGTTCATGGTCGAAAATGTTTGCTCGTAAATATATATCTAAACCCGAACAAAACAGGTCGTTCCATGACAGTCTTTCTCAGGTTGGACAATTGGATCCATTCTTTGGCGCATAAAATTTGTCTATACTTTTAGATTATGATTTCACTTTGACTGTAGAAACTCACTGTGGACCAATCAAAATGCAGTCACATGCCGAATCCGGCCCGCAATGCGTATGTCGCCCGTCCCTGCGCTAGATGCTGGGCGTGATATGTTCATAAAATATTTGTTTCTTCATTTTGGTACCATAAATGTTGCGATCGCCCCGATAGTATCATCGGAAGCGTTTATGGGTTAATATTGCATTAGCCTCCATCTATCTTTGCGGAAATGGTTTTCGGCACTCCTCGTTCATATCAAGACCAAGTCGCGGATTTTCAAGACACGACATCGCACTCCAAGAATAACAGCAGCAAAATTAGCTTTGAAATAATGAAAGTCTACCAATTTCTACATACATAGTATGATGTTATTTTGAAGAAAAATCATTATTTTGCTGTTTATCACAAGCCTACAGTTCATATTTGCACAAGACGGATAAAGGTCGCACCATAATATAGCTAAAATTGAACTAAAACTTGAGGGGGTCCGCGAGGGTCCGTGACGGTCAAAAGGGGTCCGCGAAGCCATAAAGGTTGAGAACCACTGAATTAGACAATTAGAATTATCTTGTTATCCAAGCCTGCTAGCCACTTTGCAAGCCATTCAATATCCGACTTCCAATTATCTTTTGTTATCCTAGTTTTTCAACTCTGCGTCGTATCGCATCGGCGGACATGACTACTCTTTGCAAGATATTGAAAACGGAGTCTTACGCTCGAACCGTAAGGTGAGCGCTGTTGCTGTAACTTTGACAGTACGCATTTTGAGACGCATTTTGAAGCTGACCACTTTCCGATATATATTTCGTGATTCTTTGCTTCGATTATTTGAAATTTCATGCAGACGAGGCATATTTGGTGATACAATTGTTGATACGCAATTTTTTTCAATTGTCTACTCGGTCTATGTCAACATGAATATATTACTTAATATTTAGCATCTATATCGCATGCTGACGTGACAAATTCTGTCGACTAGATATTGAAATGCAAACGCTTTCTGAAAAGTGATTTACAAGTCATTCGATGTTATAATATGCAACATTTCCATGACTCTGCTAATGACCGTGCAATTAAAAGGTATCGATAAATTTGAACGATCCAATACACGCGACTATGATAAATAAAAACCGTTTATCATGCTCGCTTGCTTTCCGCAAAAGTAATTGCCATTACATGTAGGAAACTAATATAGCGATAAAATTGTGAATCTGTGTTTGTGGGATTGCGAGTCATTCTGCGTGGATGCGCTTTAGGGCTAGTGAAAATGACTTTTTTCTTCAAAATTTTACTGCTTAAATTGTTATGTTGACTGTCCACAATATTGATAATAATTCATTACAACCCTTGTTCAGGCCTGTCATATTATACTTGCCCTTGACGCAGTTTTGATATGTCTTGGAAATCGCTACTGGTAATTAAGCCGCATTTACGGCGTTATTTCTTTTTGAGTAGCGTCTCTTGACTGCTGTCACTTGTATTTCAGGGTGTGGGAATGTTGACCAGACCTTTCTCCAAGTCCGATCCACGTATGCGTATCGCTTTAGAAAAGCCCGAGCCTCTGATTCATTTCGCTCTGGTGTGCGGAGCTAGAAGCTGTCCGCCGATAAAGACCTATTCCGCCAATGTGAGTTTGAATATTACTCAATCACATTTCTGTTGCGATGAGTTTGAAAACAATCTCTCTAGCTCTGTTGTAATCGCCTGCATGTAATCACCTCGTGCTCAATTTGATATATTGCCAAAAGCCTCAACTCTATCTAGCTAGTAGGTCTGGGCAATATCGAGTGCCTGGGTGATTCGGTTCTGAATAGGCTATTACGCTTCTATTCGAGTGTTAGAGTATTATTATGATGTGATAACTATATGAATGACGGGGGAAAGTACAAATATGTACATTGCTAGTTTTACATCACATAAAGATAGTTTGTTGTTTTTACGACCATACTTATGTCATTGCACTTAGCGACAATGCTGTGGGTCGATCACGACTTCATAGAAAGCTAATCTTAATTAACACGTGTAGTAGGGTTGCTCAAAAATAACTTCTGTTTGGGATTCAGGGATTCACTGATTAAAGTGTTAGGTTGCCTAAAAAAAAGCTGCATACCAAATTTGGCTCAATTCCAACCAGTACAAACCGCGGCAGAGTCAGTTGAAATTTTAAAATAATTTGACTGTGAACCCCATGAAATTGTCAAGTTACCTAAAAGAACGCGGCATAGCAATTTTGACGCAATTCCCACCTGTAGAAGCAAAGTTATTGCAGTTGAAAGTTTTTGATTTGCAAAAATAGCATTGATGAAAAACTCAGATAGCTTTGTCTCTACGGGTTTGAATTGCGTCAAATTTCTTTTTCATAGTTTATGTCGATAACTTAACAGTTTCATGGTGTCGACAGTAAAATTTGAGAATATTATTATTGGAAAGGAAAGGACGTAGTTTATTTTTGCCCTTGATGTTTTTGCGGCATATACACCGACTCATGATACACATACACACGATCTGCGCATATGCATACCACGAGTGCATGATGTGCTTATGCCGCTGGACAAGGAAGTGCAGATATGCACCACCCCTCCATGCTATCCCAGTAATGCATGAGCGCCAAGCAGGGAAGCCATGGATACCAGTGTTACTAATCAGGTCTTTGGTCTGACCTGGCCGGGAATCGAACCCACGACCTACCGACCAAGAAGCCGGACGTTTAACCATTACGCTATATTTTTTTAAATCTATTTAAAAATTTCAATTGGCTCTGCCGCTGTTTGTGCCGGTTGGAATTCAGCCAATTTTGGTGTGCAGCGTTTTTTAGGCAACCCAACAGCTTAATCAGTGTATCCCCGGAATCTGGGAAAAGAAGTTATTTTGGAACAGGCCTAGTGCTTTGTACTATCGATATATTTTTTGTATGTTGCGACACGACCAGTCGAGGATTCATGACTCCCACAGTGGAAAACAGTATCGAAACTATAACATGTTTATGAAATTAACTGTTAGCGTATAATTCCAGTACTCTAAATAATCAGCTCTCGTTACTCATTAGAATTAATACTCGATTCAGATCCGAGTGCTTGTATCATTGAATTGCGGCCAGCCGTATTGATGAATAGTATATTCATATTGAAATGAACCCGAATATTTTCGGCTGACACTCGTCAGGGGTAATCGTCAGCAACTAGCAGAGAATTGGAAAGAGCATCGTACATCGACAATCGTATCACAAAATATGACGTCACCAGCGTGAAATTTCGAACGAGCCTTGTGTGCCACGCAGCCTTGTTTTCTATCCTAGGGAATTATGGAGCAGTTACGTTGTGCCGCAGAGGCGTTTCTGGAAGGAGAAGACGGCTGCGGCGTTGACGCGGACAAGAAGCTTGTCAAACTGAGCAAGATCATGGATTGGTACAAATGCGATTTCGGAGCTGACAACGCTCAGGTGCTTTCATAAACGCTGGAGTTGGTTTGATATGTTCTGTTGTCACATTAACATATGTTACCGCGGTAGTAACCAAGCCTCACTTTGTAGTTTTGACTCGAGTCAGTCGAGTCATTCGGTTCAGTTGTCATGAAGTTAGAGTTTGTAATAGTGGTGCGAGCGTATCGCTAAAGTGCATTCTACTTTACTAAATGTCAAGTGGTAAAAAGAAAATAATTTTGCCTGAAATCTGTTAAAATAGAGTTGCAGGTAGTCAAAAACACAACCATTTTCAGTCAAACCAGAAATTAGATCAGAATTAAAATGAGAACATGAAAACATTTCTCAAATTAGGTTACAATCAGAGTATTGGCATTCCGTCCTAACCAGTCTAATTTTCAGTCCAAGTCCGCGGTCAACACAACGTTATAAATTCTCATTTGCCGTGATTCCGGTTTCAGGTTGTCCAGTGGGTTTACGATTGCCTACCTGCCAACTGCGACAAGAAATGTCATCTGTCCACCCTGATGCAGGACCGCAACTACAAGGTCTCTTTCATGCAGTACGATTGGGGCACTAACAGCAAGCCGCAGTCTAAGCATTAGAATTTTCGTGTCTGAACAATATGTACTTGCACTGCAGGTATTGCGTTCGTTTATTGGAGTGTTTATTTTAATAACATGACATTAAAGTTTCAAAGAGTAGATTCGATCAAAGGGCCGCATGCTTTTAGCAGTTGCGGAGATGGCTTCTTTCAAAATGGCCATATGTGTGTAAAATGACTGTTTTAATTCGTTGCGAGATACAGGAAGCTGTTACACAAAGTTTTTATGACAATTTCACTCAAAAGTGAAGCAAAGTTATCCTTGAACTACTCTATGCCGCTCAAAATGCAAAATTTCCAAGTAGCTTTTAGAAATCTGTTCAAGTTGAAGTTGAAATAGTCTGAGAACATAACTACTCGAGTACTCCGAAAAAGCATAGGAAACTGTTTTATTAGTTGACACAATGTGCAGTATTAACAGTGGCTTTTACATCCTTTTCTTCAACGATGTTGTACTGGGCTTCCATATCTTTGCTTAACTTTTTATCCTTTCCTGCTTTCAACCGAGTGTATATATTTCATGAGTGGCGCTATGGCGTTCCGATCGTAATACGAATATATATTTATACTTGAAATACATGTGTTGCCTTGGTTTCGCTCCCATGCGCACTGTTCCCGGGAAACATTCAGGTCAGATTATTAATAGTTTCATCATTTCAATATTCCGAGTGATTGCGATATAATGAAAAGATAGAAAGCATTGGAAACGACTTGTAATCGTCCTTCAATCAAATACATGTAGAAAAGAGTCATGTACACACAATTTTAAGTAACGGAAGAAGTGGCTGGTGTCGGTGGGCAAAATCAGGACGTGGGTAGGTGATCTCGAGTTCTGACCAGTGTTCATTCAACAGAAGATGCTGTATTTTGACTTCATTCTGGACATGATATGCTCGGCGACTGTTTGGCATATTCCTGAGTGTTGATTGTATTATATTTATTTGATTGACTGACTGACTGATGCTGTGTCAGTGATCGGATTCAGCCGGTTCTATAGAAGTTTGAATTCCACCACTGGCATTTTTTAAGCCGTCTTATCAATATTCAATAGATGCATCGTTTTGGAAAAAAATCCTATTCTCAAATTCTCCTCGGTACGAGCTGACGATTCTGTTTTGGACTGAAATTTGAGAGTACTTTTTCTGTATTTGCGGTCGTTTATTGAGACACGATGCAAATGAAATGGAACGAACCAGCTCAACACGATTGGTCATCATAACGAACGCACAATGAGGTCATACTTCAATGACTTCTTTACCTCTGAATCAAAAGCGCACAAGTACAACACACGCGCGTCCACGTCGTCC
>ATSW01051782.1:0-12025 GCA_000444245.1 Botryllus schlosseri | reverse complement strand
TTGTGTTTAGGCTTAAATTAGGTAACCTAACAATTTTATCAAGTAGCCAGAACGATTTGAGAAAAAAAGTCATATTTTAAGAGCCCTAATGTCCATGTCAGAGAAACGTTTTAGGGTAGGCCTACTCATATGTCTCGCAGCGTTCTCTACATAATTGTCAATTGCGATACAAACTGTTTGCTTGTATTGGTAAAGCCATCCAACTTCGAATTGTAAAATGTTGGGAGTCTTGATATCAAATTTTTGAAAGGTGCACTTTGAGAAGATTTCGGAACCTGTCAAATTATACAAAAATTTAGCAAATTCTTTGACATATTTCATCTATTTGGGACTCGATCAACGTAAAAGAATTGGTAATCATTTTATACAATATATTGTATTTGTAGTTGAAGTATAGTAATAATTCTTATGGTTACCGCACTTGTAACGATTCACGGCCATAACTGGAATAATTAGAATGATGTAACTTTCAAATTGTCATGCATTTTGCAACAACATTGTTCTCAATTTTCAAGGTGCTGACCATTCGAGGAAGAATCACCCACCGGGAATTCACGATCCGTAAATGCGGCCGACTGTTTCTCTCCTCAAGCGGAAGCGACAGAGAAGAGGAACGAAGAGAAAAAAGGAGCAGAAATAGCAAGAGTGTGACAAGTCGCGTCCGTTCGCTTTAATGCGTATTTCCATCCGCGAAGTAGTAGGTGGGAAAACTAATGGGCGTTTGGTTAGCGCTTATATAAGGTTGACTCCAGCGCTGTATTTGCTAAATGTTGCTATGAAATAGGGGTGGTGTCATTTGGTATCAATATTGACTATTGAAAGACCATTTATTAGTGGTCATGGATTTGTTCGGCCAGTATGCAGTAATTTCTGATGGTCACTTCCCGGGCTTCTGTTCTCTAACCCCTCATGATTGTTATTCTGCTTCTAGTAAGACTGTCGATTCTAATGTTTTATCGTATCATTTGTCGGAGGTTTCGCTCGCTTTATTTACAACGTTTTGCTCTCTGCTAGGTCAATTACTGGCTGAGTATCACTACAGCCTAAGAAACTGCACTAATTCTCCCTTGCTGGTTATCTTGCTGTCAATTCTAATAATTTATTAATGTCTATAACAGTGCCGCCACTCAAATGTTTTGTTCTCTGTACACAATATTATTAGGTCTTCAGCTTTCCATGCAGAGTATCATTACACTTTCTAGACTCGAGTATATATCTCTCCAACTAGCTGCCAAATAACTGATTCATTTGGATTGTTGAATTGATCATTTTGGACAGAATGTGAAGAAATTTTAGTCAAGAATTCTTTTTGTGTTAGTGGCTGTTTTCAAAGAGTGCTGAAGTAGTCATCGTTGATCTTGATAATCAAGTAGAAGTGACGATTGAAGTCAGTTCTCTAGTCATATAATATTAAAAAATATAATAATAAAACTTGAGTGGAAATAGTTCAGAATCGAATCCATTTTAGTAAGTATGGGCGAAAAAAATGTAGGAGTCATTCGTTAGTCGCTACCTCTGCCATTTTCGCAGTACGAATGTCTTAGCTATTAATCATCATTTTCATTTTATTTCTGCAGGGTGTTGAAAAGAAAAGGCCGCATGCTGGTTATTTAACTGGCTCATCAGAAGATGAAACCTGATGATAAGGACTGTTTTCACTTTCTTTCTAAAGACATTCGTTCGTTTGTTCGTTTTATTTTTTACAACGGCATTATTGCCAATTCGTTTGAAATTAAATTATCACAAATGTGATTAATATGTAGTAAATAATGTGGTGTGTGTACGCAGCCGTGATCAGGTTAAGCCCATAGTGGTAGAAAACAGGTTATTATATCAGGATCTTCTTCTTCTAACGTAGAATCTACATTCTACTCACCATGTTTAAAGGCTGTAGCATCTGCATAATATTTACATTATTGAAGGACATGGAAAAGACGTTGAATTGAGTCGACACAAAATCCCCCTTTCTACGACCTGCCAAGATCTAATATCTACTATATCGGCTCGGCTTTTCTACATCTTTGGTCTGTACTGTGTTTGCTGGGATGTAATATCGGTAGCAAGTATATAAAACCCTTTCTACACTCTGCTCAATATCAATAGTCAGACGTCGTATACATTATCCGGTCTGGCCTAGACTGTTAACGCGTAAGCTTATATTCCCTTGCAAGTTCTCGTCGAAATAGGTGGCGAAAGATGAAAGATATTGATTTTAGATTATTATATTATATTTGATTGTCCCATATTTATTACATTTGGCTTCATTTGAAACGTCAGTATGTAGGCTACACCAGCATTGTGGCATTATGTAACTCGAGTCATCGCTAGGTATCGTGTAGGTGTACATTAATATAGGCCAGTAGTTCTCAACCTTATTTTAGAAATGCCCCCTTTATGATAGTGAAAAATTTCGAGCCAACCCCCCCTCCCCCTCTATCGTCATATCACAAAATCCAACCGGGATGCTAGCAACCCCAGCAGATTGTTGGATGGCATGGAAGGTTATGACTGCTGATGAGAGAATTCAAAAATATGAAATTAGGTCTATATATAGAGAAACACGCTTGAATTGGAGGCAAATCGCGCAGTGCGGGAAATTTTTTTTGTCGCGGACCGCTTATTCACGCCCCGCTGCAGATGCTTTCACGCCCCCAGGTTGAGAACCACTGATATGGGCTATCACTTCACTGAAATGTAGGATTGGAATTAGCAATACGATGTCACGTGACGTCTTGAGGTTCACGTTCGCTTTCACACAGAACCTTTCAAGAAGGTTGGCGTTCACACGAACCTGAACCTTATATAGGTTCACACCAACCATAGTATTTCCATCAACAATTCTATACGCCGTTGGTTACCGTTAACCAGTGACTGTGCGCTAAACCTTTGTCACATTTGTCAACACTGACGTGCGACGCGTCTTCGCTGTGATTTGGTTTCATGAAAACTATGAAAGACTACCACAGTGCTAGGCTTTAGAAAAAAGGAGACCACTATCCACTATGTGATGGTCGGATTCGCTAGGGTTACCGTACGTCCTCTTTTAAGAGGATTTGTCCTTTTTCTGGACTTTTTTGAAAGTGTCCCCGGAGGACGCCCAAATGTATGGCAGAATCGACTTAGATACATTAATTGAGCACTGACGTAACGCTCCGCCGGGTATTTCGGGAGCTGGGCCGGAAAGTTGCCTTTTTTTAGTTAACCACTTTATAATGTGAGGATTTTCCTCCGGTTTTGCAAGTCTGAAAATTTTGAAAAAGTGTCCTTATTTCAGATTTTTAAAACATGGTAACCCTAATATTCGCAAAATCACTGTCTGCTGTCAGCTGAACAACGTTTGTGGTATTTGCAATGGTTCTGGCGTTACATAATAAAAACTTCGTGGAGTAACAACTTTTCTCCTAGTCTCTCCGATCGTCTCGCGATTCTGGTTGCGAAGCCAGCGTACCCCAGTCCGGATTTTTCCATGCTAGAAGTCCAAGTCCAACTGAATCCTAATTCTTTTCAAAAAAATTCAATCCGAGCCGATCCGGATCCAACGAAAATGACTTATAGTCCGGATCCTGTCTAATCTAAGTCCAGTCCAATGCTCATCCGAGTCGGGTACTTGTTACTGAGACTACTTTAAATACATGCAGTATCTCGTCGGCTATCAGACAGTCATCGAGCATGTCCACATTCAAGTCGAAATACAAGCAATTTCTGCTGTATGATTACTAGTTACGCCCACCATTTACCAGACCACGACCTGATATATCGATCTCGTCTTCCGTCACTTGACACTTGATACTATCTTTTTTTTACATTCATTCAGTGTGCATGCTTCCTCTTTACATCGCCTAGGCACAGGTGGCTTTCTGATCTTAAGACTACTCCTAGTCGTTTCGACATCTTCTTATCATTCATTGTATTGCAGTCTTGTGATGTTTTGAAGTGATGAACTTTTATGAATAAACTTGAACTGGAACTTGAACATTGTCAGGGCAATTTCAAGTTAAATCAATCCAGGAAACATGATTTAGTCTGCACCCAGTTTCAGATTTCGCTGATAATTGTTTCCAAATTGTGACATTAATTACATTGTGGGGTCTCGCTGAGCAGGTATCAATAAATTATGAAATAAGTTTTCAAGTTATCGCACGATAGAAACAAGCTTTTTATGCCCACTCAACCTTGAAATTTAGGGGCTTTTTGAGCAGATTTGAATCAGTGTTTAAATGAGCTAATGCGACACTATATCGATATTCAGATATGGGTGCTAGCAATTCCGAAATAAACAAGCTGAAGAAAAGCAACGCAGAGTTACTGGCAGATATTTCGAATATATTAGGCCTTTTTCCTTGCATGATAATATCGCGAAAACAATATATGTGCTTTCTTCCGTCAGCAATTTGCCATGGATCGGTGATAAATAACTTTATATTACTGTATATTCTATTTCTAGGTTATTTACTTCTATCACATAGGAGCTAGCGATATGTTATGGAGTTCACGGTTAATGAAGCACTGACAACTGTAACAACCGAAAAGGGTAGCTTATCCGATTGGCTACTTCTTGTTCCATATCTCATGAGTACAGCGATTTTTTTGACCTAAAATCAGAAGATTTTGGACCTGAAAATCAATATTTTGACATTTTTCGACTTTAAAAACATAATTTTGATTAAATATTTACCTATCGGATGCAAATGAGGTGTTTTCATACATAATGCTAGAATAGTACTACCTATTTTCATTTCTGGTTGGATCTGTCTGTCTTTGCGACTCAAGAACTGACAAATTTCCAGGGTTGTAACCAAGTCACAAGGCTCCGAGTCACAAGTCAATCTCACTTTTATAGTATTGACTCGAGTCAAGTCGAGTCATTTCAATTCAACACCGAGTCAAGTCTGAGCCCAAGTCAGGGAGCAGAGTGCCGAGTCCGAGTCATGGAATTATGACTCGAGTCCGAGTCCAAGTCATTGTGTTGACTGCTCAGTTTCCATTTGAAGTCTTGGTAAACCCACTTTTTATAACTCTGTTTGGTGATATCGAATGGCTCGCTTTTATAATACACCAATTTTCCTCACCTTTAGCAGTTTATGGTCGCATTTTCAAGTACCAGTACCAACAGACGAAATCACAATAGTGTGTTGGCTTCGGAATTACAATAAAATGTAGGTCTTCGCCGTCTGAGTCTCGAGTCAATGACTTGGTTCGAGTCATGCGCAATGACTCGAGTCCAAGTCGAGTCAATACACAGAATGACTCGAGTCGAGTCGAGTCATTTCCGTATTTTGAATAAATGACTCGAGTCAAGTCGAGTCATCAGAAAATCGTGACTCGAGTCATTACAACCCTCCAAATTTCTACATAAAAAAACTTTATATTAACGAAATCTGGCCCAGTGAAGAATTCCAGTAGTAACATCTCGTATTATGGTACAACGAAAGAAACTTTCCTACATTCTCGGGTAGAAAGCTTCTGTCCTTACCAAGTATCTTGCTGAGAATGGAGAAAAAACGATCATCAACAGCAGTTGTTGGCTGACAACACTGAATTTGTGCGTACACTGCTGGTGACACACCGTGTTGCTTTATTCTGACAATGGTGGCTACATCACAAGTTTGATCATGCGCTTCCTCATAAAATAAGCATGCTATACCCACGCAGTCTTACTGCAGTTAGGATACTGCGGTATGTTGAGTATAACACCATGTTAACCTTTTTGTTTCATTTGAGTGTTCATAATTCTCAATGAGGAGACAATGGGCCATCTACAAAGGTGGGCCTATAAAGTAGACTACAAGCTGTAAAATGTTAAATGATCAGTTCACCGACAGTGCAAAATCTACGAAACAAACAAAATACTGGTTGCAAATTTTTTTCGACTTAGCAAACAATATGGACATTTTTTGACCTAACGCTATCATTTTGACAAAATGTTGACTTTTTGGCTTGTCAAAAAAAATCACCCCACTCATAAGAATTCCTCATACGCAGGTTACTTGAGTCAGTACGACATATTCATAATTGAATGTCTATATTGAAATACATGTAGCCTAGTCGTTCGGTCGTTATTGATTGCAGTTACACACATAACGGTGCTGATTCATCGAGTGACTATAGCATATTCTATGATTTCTAGCTCTTCATATGTTCATCGGGAGAAGTTGTCATGGCGTTAAATTAGAATCAGCCTTGGCACGGAATGACTCTGGTGGTGTGATCGACATGTATATACCCACAATTGGAATCAGGGGTGTATTTTGTGACGTAACTGATGAAGGTGGAAACTGGACTGTAAGTTGAAACACCGAGGGGCCTATTTGTAGGAAATATGTTATTTTTTCGATTCCAAAAAGGTCTTCCAGCGAAGAATGAATGCAGACGTGGAATTCTTCCGAGGTTGGGATGATTACGTGAAAGGATTCGGTGACTTGCAAGGAGATTTTTGGTTAGGTAGGAATATCCACTATATATTTCAATTGTTCGCTGTTGATATATGACTTTCATTACTGTAGATTGCCGACATGAGGTGATTACTTCATGAATGAACCGAAAAGTAACTTGGTGGTATTCAGTCAGATAGCAAAACCTACGACCGAACGGCTGCAAGTGGATTAAATTCAAGTGAACATTAGAAATATTGAATATTATGTACATGTTATGCAAGTGATTATTTGTAGATATTACTCATTTCGTCGGTCTCGTCATAATCACAATAAAAATCCATATCACGATTATTTTAGAGTATGCAATTAGGTTTCCCATCCCTGGCGTAACCACAAGTCATGGGAAAATTATGAGATCGTCATTCCTTGAGTCACTATCGGTGTGAGGGAGCCATTCGTGAAGGGTATATGATTTGAACAAAAATCAAATTGAGAAAATTAATGCTGCTAGAATAAATTGTGAAGTTACAGATATATACTAAAATATGTTGAAAAATTAGAGATCAGACCATGGGTTCCCGGTATGTGAGTCATGGCCCCCTAGAGGGGGTCAATAGTCGTTTCTAGGGCAGACATATACATTAGGAAATTATCATTTCCAAGTCTACTTTACTATAACAAAAAAACATCATGTCTTTGCTTCTGAAGACAAAGCTGCATAGCATCTTAGATTTTCCATATGACTTGCGAATGGCTCTTTCCATCACCAAATCAGCAGATAAGACATTTTCCGAGCAGAAACACTCTCACATTATACTGAAGTTGTAATTAGTAATTAATTCTCAATCACATTTATTGTAGCCTATGCTATGTCCATAACATTTTGATATACTAACCACCGAACACTGATTGAACTATTTCCTAAATTATAATTATACTAAAGCTTCCAAATCATCTCATAAGTTTAAGTAAGTCATTGATTTTTCAAAATTTACAAAGGGGCGATGGAATAAAAAAAGTTTGGAACCCCTGTTCTAGACCGCTTGACAGCAATTCGGGTGCGCATTGTTATACAATGTAGTATAGGATAAGCATCTTTTAATTGGGAAATATTGTATCCTGTCTCATCAAGATATGAGGCAGGTGATTGGGCAGTCGATAAAGACACGAAGTCCTGTGACATTTCGAACGAATCCATCGTCTCATGTTTGGTAGTGATTACTTACAACACACTTTCTATCAGGGCTCGAAGCATTGCATCAGATGACAAGAGAAGGAAACTATGAGATGAAAATTAGCATGATCGACGAAGACGGACATCGATATTTTGCCAAGTACAGGTACAGATTGTGTATATTCGAATGTTGGTATATCTCATAGATTACATAATATACAATGACTTGAATGCAGTAGGAATGTTTTGGATTTCCATTCGGACACGGCGGGTGTCTGTATGATATTATTTTGTATTGAAGCGTTGTCGAGAGCATTATTTGTCACTCAGTTTTGCACACTTCTGATATAATTTTATTCAATGTAGAAGTTGAGTATACTGGAGGGAATTTTTTTATAGAGAGGAAAAATCACCTACAGGTTTGCTCAAAAATTGCAGTTTCCATAGTTTGGTTATATAGTACAAAGCAAATAGAAATTAGTTAATGATGCAAAAATTAATATTTGTTAAGTTACATAATGAAATGGATTAAAATGAAATGCGTAGGGATCACCACTCAGACGACTCAATATCAGGACAACATTATGCTAATCAAGGATGGAAAAATTGAGGTCACTAAACATTTACCGCTGAGTCACGGAGGGCATCGATAATAACACTGGTCAACACCATTTTTGTTGACTTTGATCAGACAATTGTTTTTGACTAACGTTTGGGTGCTGAATTAAAAAATGACTTCCGTTTTTCTCTATCACGTCAATTGTTTGGGTTAGGTACACCTACACACCACATTATTGTCTCATAACCCACATAATAACACTATTTTTAATATTTTTTGCTTATTGTATAAAACGTTTCAAAAACCACAAGCATTCGAAGGTAAATCAATGGACTTCAAATAAACATTTACACTGCTTTATTTAGTTGATTTAAACTGATATTGCTTCTATACATGACGAATAAAGTGCGAGTTTCAGGGTCCAAATTTACGCTAATAACCTATTATTCTGTAGGTTGTCTAGTTTAATACTTGAGTGACAGTCAGCTAACATATGTAAGCTCTAATCTACTCTGGTATCATACTCCCATCATCTTCAGGTGTTGGGGAACATTTTCTCCTTGTCAATCTCTGACTATGTCAAGGTTTTTAGGGAAATTATTAAGATATTTTAGCTTTTTGGAATGTCTGCTGTTCGACATAAATATATGGCGGTGACACCTGTGTATCAGGGTTGCATGTGCATCCTTATCGTCTAACCACTACAAAACACAATATTTCAAAGCTGACACATATGATTTATTCATGCTCGTGAACTTGCAACAATTCAATGTTTCTGTATTATTCACGAATACTAAGTGTGCAATTGTTACTGCACCTAAGACTTTGCCATTTTGGAGAATGGCACACTTTCGGTTCCTTTTTGAGCTACCTGTGGTATTTGCTATTCACTTGACTTGAAAATCGGGATTCCCAACTCCTCCGGTAATCCATGGTAACAGTATCATGCCAATGCCAGTATCACGGCAATACACAGAGCTACCGAAAGTAGGCCAACGAATAGAAGGCTGTTTCTCCTGATCGAAAGTGAGATACCTTATCTACCCTGCCAAGTAATCTTTTCTCACTTCATAATGACGTTAAAAGCTCCGAAGATGTCTATTCCAAGTCCCAAAGCTTATGTCAGATCAATAACTCGTGTTGAAGGACGACTTTACTTTTTGAATCAACTTCGATTTCAAAATTTTCATCATTTGGGCTGCTATCCGTAAGATCTTCATCTTGATCCAAATTATCAAGCTTATAGATTTTTCAGGTGACACTGAATAAGCTGGAAGTGGCATTGGACCTATTGCTGATAGTAAATGTCATGTTTATTTTTTGCCATATCCTGCAGTTTGAATCAAATATATCTGTGTGAAATATCCTCTGATAATTGCATCCTTTAACTAAAAATGGGTGACAAGTGACAACATCGGGCTAGATCGATACCAGTAGGCCTACCTTTTCCTTACATAATTCAATCGAGCTCTTGACTATATAACTTATTATATGGTAAAAGTGTGGATTTTTAGAAGATATGGAGAAGTAATATGGGTAAATTCGTGAAAATTCGCATATTTTGGGCGTATGTCATAAAGCAAAAAGATGACGTGATAGAAGAAAACCAGTGGCATTTTTGGAATCAGCACCTCATACTTAGCCTAAGTCAAGTGCCAAATCAAAGTCAACAAATTTTCCGTTCAAAATTGTTGCGCAGTGTAATCGTAGACTGTGAAAGGATATCCTACTCCGGTCATGCCATCGCTAAGTTGTACCTTTTATTCACACAGCTCGATAATTTTTCTCCATAATGCTGATTATTATACCAATGATGGTCCGCAGGCATATGAACATTAGATTCTTGAATATTATACGTTCAACAATCAACGTCATGTTTCGGCTACAGGTGGGCTGTATATTTACCAAGGATATAAAACATATTTCACCTATAAAACGGAGTCACCGAGCGTAGAAGTTTGGGAAACATTTCTTCCAACGATCGGCCCGCTTCAGCATTATTACGAAATAAATTTGACTGCTTTGATTAGAGGAATTTAATACGGTGACATTGGATTTATCTGTAAACAATGTTGTTTTCTCGAGCTAGTTTCAATTTCCTAAACTATCGATCCGTAAACTCGATTGCGAGTTGTAAGTACGCTCGACTGGTTCAAAACCAATGGGTTGCTCGACTCGAGACAGTGCCATAAGTCGTACCCCCCCCCCAACAGTAGACGCCTTTGCTATTTTAGCCTCCTTGATTCTCAAAATCGCGCACTTTGGGAACCACTGGTCTAGTCGAACTACAGCAGCGGAAAAATTTCGGAAAACAATTTACTTCACGATTATCTTTTTTTAACCCTCGAGCCCATTCTTATTCATTCAGCAATTTTCGAATTGGACCCCATTACGACAAATACAGATTGACCATATCCGGTTACTCGGGAAATGCACATCGAGACTCTCTCAAAAGGCACAACAACCGACAGTTCACAACGAAAGATGCGGATCACGATGGTCGCCCGTATAATTGCGCTTCTCACTTCGAAGGGGCATGGTGGTATGACACCTGCCTCGATACCAATCTGAACGGAAACTTCAATAAATCAGATGGCCAGGGAGTTTGGTGGCGTATCCGAGGTGGTTCATTTCGTCACATACGCCATTTGCGATATACAGAGATGAAGTTTCGAAGAAGATTTTGAAAAGAAGGATCGAGTAAAAAAAACTAAAATTCCTATTTTTGCAGCTATTTGATTGCGATCGTTGTTAATACCATTAAAGGTTGATTGTTTAGTTCAGCTCAGATGTGCGCGAGTTCCGTAATGGTTCACGCTACAATGATAGAACTGAATAGTCTCGTGTCTTGCTCCGTGTAAAAGGCTATCATCAAATTCTGAATCATGAACTAATATATGATGTACATCGGTCTGTTGGTCACGCTCATGACTCTAACTATACTCTGGACTGGAATTAGTATAGGATTAGGAATTGAAGCTTAGGATTTGAATTTGAAAGGACAGCTTCTGGACTATGGTTTATTTTCGTTGGATCCGAATCGGACAAGACTGTGAATTTGGAAGAAAAAAAGGATCCGGATGGACTTGGACGTTTAGCATGCCGAGGTCTGGACACTGGTACGCGGGCTTCGCAAACAAAATGGCAGAGCGCAGTGTTGTGATGACTCGAGTCATGACTTGACTTGAGTCAGACTCGAGTCACCTTTTTCGTATGACCTGACTTGACTCGAGTCACTTTGCTAAAATGACTTGACTTGACTTGACTCGGCGTATCAAAAATATGGATTGACTTGTGACTCGGAGCAAAATTCACGAGTCAATTTCAAGTCATCAAGTAAAATCACTTTATATATTTTGCATCTTGTTCGGATTGCTCGCGAAACTTTTGTGTAACCCATGAGAGCGGCCGATCATTAATTGATCGTGCGTTTAACTGAGCCCCAAATATTATCTCACAAATATATTGACCACAAACGAAGTGATCGAAGCTACTGCTTACGTTGTCGTAAACTAGTAGTTAAGTGATTTAATAGCAAAATATATATTTGTGTTCTCTGTTCTTACCTCAGCCGAACCTCTTGTTTTATTGAAATTGTAATCAAATATAGTTTATATACTTCTCAACCATTGGCGCAGACTCGAATTGTATCATATCAATATGTATAAATGGGTACTGATTGCATCTTCTCAATTCGTTTTGCGATTCTCTATCTTGGCTGGTAACTATAAAATGAGGCTATGCAATTACTTGCGTAGTTCAACAGTTCTACGTTTATGTGAGCGATGCAGCCCCTTATTGCATGTATAGTCAACTCTATATTCGTTCATCGGTTCAGAATCAATGACCAATCAATCTGTTATTCAGCCACCTAGCGAAATACAATGACGTAATCATGCTTCATACTTCTAAAAGGCA
>ATSW01051754.1:0-14786 GCA_000444245.1 Botryllus schlosseri | reverse complement strand
ACTCAGATAAAGTGATGTGAACATTGTCGCACAATGTTCTTGGCAAGAAAATGTAATGAAAAGCTGTGAAGTAATCACTAATCAGCTATAAAGCATCTTAGCTTTTTTCAGATATTATTCACACAATTGACATTATTCATCCATATTTCTGAATTTGGCATCATCTTGGGGCGATGGTGGCATGTTTTCATAATTTTGATCTGGCAACGCTATGACAAAAACTTTTATTGCCTGGTTTTATATTTTATCTCTTACCTGATTAACCGACTCCACTCCAATGTAGTTTACAGTGTCCAAGCGCCAATACGCTTGCCGTGAAGCAGCCGTAGTTACAATCGTTCTGATGCGATGTTTCTATAAGCAGCTTCGATATCATTATTTAATCGTGTTGTCGCTTTTTGTGAATTGATTGTGCGCTCATTTTTCATTGTTGTTCCGTATATTAATCTGCGATGAGGAAAGTAGCTTAAAATTGTCCCGGGGGACGCCGGAGGGCCAAGCGTAGGCAGGCGTCTCGAAGCCAATGAAATCGCGCGGCGGACGCCTTGTAACCTTGACTTTGCGGATGCGTCGCTTCAAAGGAAGGATAATACAGCGCGCTGTTGTTTTAAGGGTCTGCGGGTTGGTCTATTTTGGTGCGGGGTAGAAATATTTGTCGGCTTTCACGCGCGACCGCCGTGACCAAATCACGGCTTGGATTAAAGCGATTTTTGCTTTATCGTGAAGTTGAACGCAAGCTTATACCTTTGGACTGTCCCGTGTAATATTGAATGATCGGAAAACAATCCGTTACGTGATGTAGAATGACAGTCGGGTCTTACTCCAATGGCGAATGTCTTGATTTCATTAAACGATATTTACATTGTCAAGTAATGGATTAGGCGTGTTAGCACCGTGAAATTGGCTTGTCATGTTGCGTTGGACATGGTGTTGGGATTTACTCTTCGAGTGCGATGCGGCGTGACGGATAATTCCTGTCCTTATGAAGATTTCGAATAAGTCGGCACCGTATCGCGCTGCTGTGAGCGGTCATTCCACAGAATAGCGGCATATCGAACGATGAAATTATGTATCATATATTATGTACCAGTAGTAGATATGTCGGCAACCTTATTTCATCCAATTTGGGATCAAAACACCACGGGTAGATTTGTATTTTCAGGGGTGTGCCCTGACGTTGGATTTTCAATACTGCCACGTCATCAATGTAGCTTGCAAACAGTTTTATCAGTACCGTTTCCGACTAACCTATCAGCAATCGTATGGTCTGCAGAATAATGCAAATACACTCGCGCTCAAGTTGACGTTTGCCGTCGATAGGGGGAATTCAAAAACCTCGCCGAACATTGGGCGACTTTGTTTGCATTTCTTGTCTCATTATACACGGGCCGTTTCCTTTACGAGTGTGACGTAGCATGTCCCGCGCTGGAGAAAGCTGTATGCTAAGTACTGATAGCGGCTATATGCATAGCTGGGATGTACGCAAGACGAATAGCGTATATTCGTGGCAAGCAGGTCCCTATGAAAGCGACTGCATTTTGCGATCGGTCTTACTAAAAATAGAAGAATCCGTAATTGCAGTGTAAATTTGCTTAGTGGGTTGATCGTGACTGAGCCGTTTGCGGGGGTGCCGTAATGCCGATCTGTATTGCGGGATACGATGGCAAACGGAAGACGTGGGCGTTTTGCGTAACGCCGCAAATATCCTCAGATTGCCTACCATGCAGAGTTGGAAAACTTCTCCAAATAAGATTACAATTATAAGTAATAGCTACAAAGTATTTTCCAAATTATGTTATAGTTAGAATTACTGTATTCATAAAAACTTGGAAATTGGAATTAATTCTGATCGGAAATAAAATGGGAGCATAGGAACATTTCACGAATTAGATTAGGATTAGACTACCGCCAATTCGCTCTTTAATAATTGGCTAGTTGTCCAAGTCAGCTACCATTCGTCGGGCGGTGTTTGATTTGCAGAAGCGATCCAAGGAATCATTGTCGAAGTAGTAGTAGGACTAGTAGCCATTTCCAAGTAAGTAAAAAGTAAGCTTTTCTGCCCTTGTTTTGGGTAAAAACTGAAAACCGTTGACTGGAAGTGGCACAAGTAGGCAAAATCTGCTCGAATTCTTCGAAAAAGTCCAAGTGCTTCGTTACTGACCACCTCTGCGTCGAGACAACGCTTATCGGATTTATTTTCTAGTCAGGGTCCATTGACCTTGCGTCGTGCAGCAGTTATTAATAAAGTGCCCGTTGTCCGCAATCGGACATGTTGCGGATTCTAGAGATAGTTTTGGCTACAAAAGGGTTGCGGTTCCGGGCGTATACTCGGAAACTGTCATGCTTATTTAGACCTGCGTCAAATCGTGTTCGCATGGTCACAAACACTCTTAAAAGGTAAAAGTTATGTTTTGTGGACGACGGCAGACGGCGCCTAAACCATCACTGATGTTTTGGAACCGCGTTGCGTGATTGGAAGAAATGTAGATCCCATTTTAGCCGTGTAAGTTTCAGGGTTCGCTGGATATATATTTGAACATGAACAATGAACATGCGAGGATAGATTTCGGTCACGACTCTGTCGATGTATTAATGGATCGGTCGTAGTGTGCCGAATATGGTCCCCGGCTATATATGCGTATAAAATCAGCCTTTGCAACACGACGCCGAATTGGCTCATCCATTATTACGGCTGGGCAGAACCCTTTCAGTGCTCGAGTGGGGAGAGTCGATTTTGCCGAGTAACGAAAACATGCGCCTCTACACTCGAAGACGAATGTATTTTATCAAAGAAAAATATAGTTCCTACACTTCATTTCCACCGCTGGATTCTCGAAACCTCGGTTAGCGGTATCTCAGTATCTAAAAACATGTTCCATAAAACTAGGAATATTCATGGAACGACATTGCTGTCAAGTGGTGAACGGGCCTCACAAATGGCCAGAAAGCGCTTTGAAATAGTCATGGTTCGTAAACAGGTGAATTGTGTTGGATGACGTGTTACTGGAAACAGTTTCCTTGTAGCCCTGCATATTTTAATTTTTAAAGTCGTGATTACTGTCATGACGTCATAATAAATGATATTCGAATGCTTGACTCGACAAACCTATAATATGGCCTGTTTGAAGAGCTGGCCTACATGAAAAGGGTTTGTGCATGAGCACATTGACCAGCCGCCGAACGTCCCGAAAAGGGTTCAAGTCGCGTGTCCGTGTCATCTTTAAATCGCGGCATAGATGTTTGAAAACTTGTTTTATGTCCATCAGCGAAAGATTTCCAGGCTCTTCAATAGCAGTGTGGTACTTATCGCGTGGCCACTTCGGGGAATGGAAGTATATTCAAAATCAAGTAAACCTTTAAAAAGTGAGTTTCGCTAACGACATAATATCTAGTCTGGTGTGGGCAATGAACAATGAGCAATCTCTGAGTTTGAAGAGAATTTGGTTATTTCGTGAGCGACACGCCTGCAAATACGCCGCCTATGAGAATTGCTAGAATCCGTTCCGGTTCCTCTGTCATCAAGCGTTTTTTCCGCGTATTCCGAACGCGCTCGGAAAACGGCCGTGAGAACGTTATTTGAGATATTGCGTTCGCTCGTGCACTTTCTCGTTTCTGGTTTCGCCGCAAAGTGGAATTGCGCAGCCCGGCATTGTATGCGTTCGGGCCGTACGCCGTCGCAGCTGCCGGAGCAGTAGAACCTGGACAGGAGACAGCAAAACCTTCGCAGAGATTGACTTGTGCTACTTTTTAGTTCAGAAACGCGTCCAGAAGGCGTGGATTTGTTAGCAGAGGCGGCCAGTAACGAAGTACTTTAACTTTTTCGAAGTAATCGAGTATAGGTATTGCCTAGCTCCAGTTGTTTTGATTTTGGACTACTTTCAATTCTACTTGAGTGCAAACGCTTCTTAAGAATATCATTGACGATCCGCGCCAGGGGTGTCAAACTCAACTTGCGTCGCGGGTCAGACCAGTCAAATGGTTCCAATTTATTACTTCAAAATGTACGACCTTGCTTTTCGCTTGAATACCTTATTATCAGTAGGGCTGGGCAAAATCGAGTACCTGAGTGATTCGATTCTGAATCACGTAAAATGCTTCGAGTCGAGTATTCGAGTATCACTCATTATGATGTCACAACAGAATGTACTATGCCGAAGTTCAAATATCTACCTTTTATGCCACCACGCAGAACATAATGCCTGCTACCCGTCACATTAATTATACTTTGGTAATTTTTCGACCATACCGACTTCATTGCACTTCTTGACAATGTCGTGGAACGATCATGACTTCGGAAATGTGTTATTTCCAGTCACGATCGTAGCTTTGTACTATGTCTATTATGCTACGACACGGCCAATCAAGGTTTCAAGGCTTCCTCAGTGGAAAATATTATCAAAAATAGAATTCTCGTTAGTTAATTAACTTTCAGTCGCGAGGATCGTGTAATTTCAGTACTCGAAAAAATCGTCTTTTACTACTCGACTCGAATCATTAAAATTAATACTCGATTCAGATTCGAGTACTCGAATCATTGTGCCCAACCCTAATTATCAGTCCTGTGTTCATAATAGTATGTTACATTACATTATAGGGTCGTATTCACCAGCAACACATTTATTCGCAAACAACGAAATTTTAGCAAAAATTCGAAGTTTACTAGTTTGAATTCAACCGCTAAAACACTGACTCTAGCGACGGAATAAGTTGGCTAATGTCTATTTTCCCTTTGTTTCAGTCTTAATCCGGCGTGTTAACTCTGCGTATGCGTCATGAGGAATAGAAGAGATTTAACTGTAAACGCGGACGTTAGAATTTGGCTGATTATCATAAATCGTGTTTCGGGTTTCTCTGTGCGACCATTAATTATACTGTATTATAACTATTATATTGTCCATGCGACCTGCATATAACTTCTTCGTTTCGCGAATAACTACTTTTATCCTTATTTTTCCATAAAAATGGTTTAGTGTGCACTTTTTCAAGTTTTGGGAATTGGATTGGATGTCAATGTCACCAAGTTGTTCCTGGTGGTGTCTAGAGTGAAACCATAACACCCCTGTCGGATGAATATAATGTGGTCTATGATCTTGACATTTTCTTATGGAAAGTATTTTTCGCTATAATATATCTCAACATTTGTTAGAAATGTGCTGGATGATACAGGGATTTTTTCAATTTACTCAGAATTGCTTCGCGGGCCGTATGTTTGACACTCCTGATCTACGCGATCACTCGGTACTCGACAATGTAGACGCTTCTCATCCGTCTGGGTCGGTCACTGCGAAGCTTCTTAGCCTGAAGACTTGAAAGACTAAGGGATTTCCGATGTGAATTAGAGCTTGCGTTATTGCCCAGATTCCCTAACATGCGCCCCGCGTCGACTCCCCTGCGCAGTTTTGAGTGATCGCTTTCTATCCAGGATTGACGATTACCGCGCGGATGCTTGCGGATGACATGTCAAGACACATAGTTGCAATTCGATAATGTCCGACAGTGATATCGTGAAACCATGAAAATCGGATGAGAGATTAGAGAGAACCGGTACTTGGTTTTACCTGGGCTTTGTCTCCGATCCAAATTCAACGCTCTGAGACACTGTGGCGGTGCAAATTAGAGGTTGTTACGAAGTAAATTCGATGGCGCCCCTTTGTGCCTGATCCGATTTGATATAGCTAAGTCTGCGCGAACTCTTTGAACAGGATTTATTGGGCTTGGTAATGATGCGCTTTGAGCCTTTAAATATTGGATAATGTTTTATTGTTGAGGGTTGAAGTTTTGAAGCTTTCAACTGTAAGTGGGTTGTTAAGCGCTGCTGTGGGAAACAGACTGTATTGTCACCGTTATCAGAGGCGGTCGAATCTCATGCTAAAGTAGAAGCAATGCCGTAGATTTCTATTCAATTACAAGTACAAGTAGAAGTAGAAGTTCTCAACACTACTTGATCACCTGAGTATAATAAACTACTCCAAATACCAAATCAGGTATCACATTAACCTCTGAGACTGTTGATTACGAAATCAAGTTAGTTTTAGAAGGCAGATGCAACCACCGAAAACAACTCTTTCGGTACACGAGTACTGCTTCGTTACCATTAATTACCATTCGTGTATTGAGCGTTAGACCTCCGCGAATTTACTATGTTAGCATTTCTGCTTCAATCACGAGCTGTTTTTCTGTGTACCTGACACACGGCTATGTAAATAACCGGATTTCGATTTCGCATTCCACGGTATGCAACCGGCGCACCTGACGTGTGGTATCGATATTGAGATGGATGCAAGTCGTAGGATGCGTTATGCGCGCCGCTCTCGTGACTTAGAGTTTTCGAATTCGCCCTTTTTCTACCGATGAAGTGTTGGCATCTTGAAACCGTAGTATTTCGATTTGCTGCCGATCGATCTAACCAACCAACGCTGAAGACTTTTCGGGACGCGTGTCCAAGTCACGCTGACTTCCGGTCATGAACAAATGCGTTTGTGAATTGCGATCGCATTTCCACTGTCACGACTTGATTTTAATGTCTGCCTGCTTTGCCGCAGCGCTAGAATTGCACAAACTACAAATTCAGTTCGTTTACGGTCAACTAAGTACTTTTTGTGAGTAGTCCTAGTCCTAGTTCTAGCTGCGGATTATGAAAATTAAGTAGTTCTAGTTCCAGTTTATAGTGCTAGTTGCGGAGTAAAAAGCAATGTTGCCGAACGACTAGAAAACACGGGTCGTTGTTTGGCGTGAATCGTGATACCGGTATTCTGTTATGTGACGGGTTTTGGGGGTCGACCCCCCGCCAAACCAGTACTGATGTTAATTGGAAAACCGATCCGATTCCGTCTGTCCGGACTATTGATTGACAGAATATGCGTACTGCGATGCTTGTTTTGTTGATGTGGTTCCAATGCGTCTCGGCGAGTCGCGGTCGGAGTGCTGACGCAAATGTGGACCGTTTCCGCGACGTCGGAAAATTGTGGTGGATGTTGCGAATTCTTAGTTCGCCACGAGCTATATATACGCGAATTACTGCGGTTTTGCGGGCGGCCGAGTCATCCAGATCCGCCGTATTCGGCGTTGTATTGGTCGGGAAATTATGGGTGTTTTGAGATTTTGTGCTTTTCGACATCTGTCACCGGTAGATTGCACAAACTACGATATTTAATGGTCGTTAGTTCTAGTTCTAATTGTGAGTTTTAAAAAGTGAGCAGTTCTAGTTCTAGTTGCGTATTTTGACATTCCAGTAGTTTGTACAAGTCTGGTTGGACGACATGCCGGATTTCTGTACAGCATCCGGACTAACCGGGAATGATTTTATATTTGGCTAATTGCCAGTACCAGATTGGCAGACAACGCCGTCTTGATTTCTGAGAGCTTTAAAGGGCTATTGTCTTGCTGAAGTGCGCGGTTTGAAGGGGGGAGTTGATAGAGTTAAGTTTGTTTCATCGGGTTACGGTACGTTACGGGCTTAGCGTCGGATTACGTCTTCGGACGCTCAAGGTAGCCTATCTCGTGTTGAAACCAATGCAAATTGTGTAAATGGAAATGGCCGTGCCCAGGAATGCTTTGCATTCATTTCTGCGCGAGTTGTGAAAGTGTACGTCAGAATAGGTTCCTGCCGCGGTGGGTATTTAGGCTGGCGTTCGCGCTTCGTGAGGCTATTTGAATCGGCACACGGCATACGTCATCAATCTGAACAAGAGTGGTGACGAAGCCCGTTCCTTCCGGCAATTTAGCTCTTCTCTCGAATCGCAGACAGGCGTTTAAAACTCGCGAAGTTTCAGAAACATGCGATTTCAAAGACGTAAGCAGAATATTGTCATTTACAGTGGCGTAGCTAAGCGCTGCCGGTACTCTTGTATGCTGGCTTTGCTGTACGCTCAATCAAACAGCGATGGATATATGAAACGATAATATGAGCTAGATTGCATACAGTGCGTTAGTACGAGCGCGGATCTATAGATTGTATCACGCACAAATTTTGCAGGAACTGTTTAACCGCAGAATGTAATGAAACGCGGCCGAGGAAATGCGACTTTTTCCCGGCGAGTGGTCTTGTAGCTCTTCGGTCTAACATTGTGTGATTAGCCCGGACGGAATGCTGCTTGGTTTCTTATTACTCAAGGCAAGGTTATGCTATCAGGTAGATGTTACGGACCAGTTATGCAGTCTTTTTCAACAATACTTTTGCAAAATTTGTTGCAAGCTGTGAATTACAAATTACAATGCGCTACGCATTCACCGTGGACTTCATTTGCATTATGCGACGATATGAGATATTTGTTCGCCTCAAGTGAAACTCTCTGGTGATAACGATAAGTCTTCCGTTATATAAAAGCTCTCGTTGCTTAGTTGGTTGTTTCGGTCACACTTGAACGATAAGATTTCGGGTATGTATGCTTGGGGATATTCAATGAATTCGTGAGACGATTTGGTATTTGCGGCAGTGACCGTTTTTGAGAGGCAATAAATAGGCAGCCTTTACGTTCGAATATTGTGACAGCGGAGATATATAGGGTGGGAATGTATGTAAACTTTGGCCTATGAACTGAGTTTGCTGCGTTCACAAACTTCCTGGTTCATAAGTATCAAGGTACCTGGACGCTTGAAACTCACAAATCGGTTTATGATGCGTAATAGTTTTTCCTGTGGCGCAGGAACTGACTTGAAACTACGTAATGTTGCATTAGTTCAGCGAGTTTTGTATTTGTATGCAGCATCCGAATATATCCAACAGCCTACTAATTAGAGTAACAAGCGATGGCAAAATTTGGGCAAACCCCGCCGATCATCACCTGCAAAGGCGGTAATGGGACCTTTATGTGTTATGCGTATGGGCAGAAAGTTTGGAAATTTCACGGGGAAAGGTCGTGCGACCGAATGCCAGGGGAAGAGATATACTCGCGTCCGGCGCAACTGGGGCGGTCTACCAGCACTGGAAGTAACTCTGGGTCGGAATCCGAATGCTCTAGTCAACCCAGTCCGTTGAGTGATGGCTTGGACGACGCGTCTCACGGGTTCTTGTCCCCCGCATCTGTTTCTACCAACGAAGAAAGCATCCCGGACGATAATATGGACCAGGAGACTTCCCCCGTTAAGCAGTGCCCTCCGCCGAGTCCGGTCGAGGCTAAAACCAAAGTCGACATCAAGTCTTTGAGCAGGTTGATTAATTCCCTGTTGAGGAAGCATTCGCTTGTTCAAACCGGATTGGAAATGCTAAAACAGAAACCACCAGGTACCTTTTTAAATTCGCGCCGCGAGGATTTAACGCTGATTTGACCTGACGCCTGATTGAGTCTTTTGGGAAGGTTGATTAATGATAATGTGCCGACCACGTTTTAGTATATGGCACAGGTGTTGCAGAATGAGTGTTAGGTTGAGAATTGATTGGATGTCGATATTTTTGTACACTTCTGGCTGTGTCGTATGCTTGCTCAATGCTCTGTGTCCGTTCTGTGAAGGTATAGTATAGCAGGCCTTTGATATTCTGTAAGGAATCCCCAAGCATTCTGGTAAATTGCGGATGAACTTGCAGTATGTCAGCATTAACCTGCGTTATATAAACGTTTAGTTGATGTAATCAAAGCATGCAGCGCTCTCCATCCAAGACTTATTTTTATAAAATACGATACTGGAGGTGGATTGTGTGACTTGAAGGCTGATAGAGGAACATATATAAACCTATTGGTCACTAGCAATTATCGCAAGCCCGTAATTTTTATCGCGTCTGCACTTTGCTATCACAATTTCTCATTTTGGCGCTTGGTCACAAAAGAAGCCAGTGGCATTTGCCCAAGGTGCCACCGATTCATTGGAACTATCAACTATTCGTCTTACGGTGCGCACGGTATGCATGAAGCCGGCCGCAGCCTGGTGCGGGTAGTATAATCCCTGCATGCTGCAACACAACCCACTATTGAGTTAATGAGTTACATAATATTAATAATAAATCGTTAAGTTGTGCTTGTGTGGACTATTATAGTTTTTTCAACACTACGACCGTTCCATTGTTTACTCGGGACGCCATAATTCAGCCACGTCACTTTGTGTATGTGTATTGTGTATAGCAGCCGGCTGCCTGCATTGCGGTGACTAAACGCCTGCCGTTTCGTAGGCAGCGCTCACCATGATTCGTGGCAGGAGTAATATCCTCTGCCGTGAATCAGACCGCGATCTGATTTTCGCATCGCCTGCCTGGCAACATCTTGCGCCGTATACCATGCGTTTTCTTGGACATGTCTTTTTCGTTACAGCGCTGGCTCTGAAGCTGCAGCAGAGAAGGCCGAGGAAGATATTGGCGGATCAGGGAATCATTCCGCGTGAGTGTCTTTTTGTGATTCTATACGCTGCTGTAGTGTGAGTAGCTGTACTGATTTTGTGTGGTGATACAGCGCTTCCCTCAGTGGTATTTTGATTAGTCGAGTCACTACAATAAACACTGAGATAACCCCTGCTTTTGTGAACAATATCCTGTAACTATGTGTGATGCTTTGAGGTTTTTCCTCTTAGAGAAGACAGATATAGGGTGTCCTTTATCGATTTACTGTTGAGAACAACTCTGAGCAATTCATATGAATCTTGGTGATGGTCAATTTGATCATGCTTGGACGTCTTTCTATATCCTAATACGACAATAGAAATGTAGGTAATCGTGAATGGCAAACTTATGAATCAGGATTCGAACATGGTTTTTAAGTTCCTGATGCATTAGCCTGATTTCCCGTATATTGGTGCGGCCGGTGCCTATCTCTGCTTTATGTTAGGTTGGATTGCTGAAAAGTTGTGTTAATTGATACTTGGTGTCTATCAGCACTTCGTATTTGAAGTCTAAATTATATTTGCACCGTACTCTACTTCACGCACAATTATTGAAACTCACGCTCGCCAAATGACTTAAACCGCGATGAACTCGTTTTTACGATTTTGTCGAGATTTTCTTTGGTACCATGATTCTTTGAACTGGAGGTTTTGTTTTGTCGGCGTGGTGTTTCGTTGTGATATTTCTTGCGCGTGATTTTCTACCGAATGACTCAATACTCGACGTATCATCTATAATATGCCGGCCTGCGTGCGTAACGTGGTCCGAAATTCTGACTTGAATGTGGACAACCGTTTCGTAAGACTCCGCGCGTTATCTCGTAGAGTGGATTTTTCGCGTGCCGTGTTCGAGCCCTTTCCCGTTTGCTTGGCGCGCCCACTTAAACTCGTTAAGGGTATTGCGTCATGCGCTTAGTCTTGGTTGTGGGAATGGATTGTGGAGTGGTAAATGGCATTGCGGAGATTTAACGAGATGGTCTCGCGCCGGGCGTATTATGTTATGCCTCCTCGAAGCGGGTAATATTGCAGATTCGAGGATATTCCGAAAATCGAATGAAAATTAGAAGGCATGTTCTGTATATGTTATTATTGAAATTTTGGCTGCGTAGGTGGCACTCGCGTACTTCATGCTCCGATATTATACTTCTTGGGTGCTGGCTTCTGCTTCAAGTCAGCAATAACTATTGAATAATATATCCATATTTAAATTAACCCGATTTTTTTTTGGGCTGACACTCGTCAGGGGCAATCGTCGGCAACTAGTATATAATTGGAAAGAACATTCGGTTTTATATCGAAGTTCTGTGCCTCCAAGAAGCTCTTCAGTGGGCTAATTACTGCTGTATTCCGCTATTGGGACCACAAATGGTTTCCTTCTCCAGAAAATACGGCAAGGAAGCTTAGTTGTGATTAATGTCCCATGTCACTATGAATACGGCACCGCAATCTTACGACGACATACACTGAGCATAGAATGCATTGTTGTACATTGCGTTACACTACAGAGATCGGCAACAGTTAAACTATAGAAATTAAACATGGAACGGCAACGACCGATTTTGCAGCTTCGTTCCGCTTCGCCGAGGCTGGAGAGGAGAATTGTTTTGCGTAAGCGACTGTAGGATTTCTGGCAATCCAAAAGCTATCTTCCCGAGTGCAGAATTTTTGGATCTGGTTTTGATCGAAAGCTACTGTTGCACCGATTCCAAAATATAAATTAAAATATGATCAGGGACTGATCCACCTAGAATCCGTCCTCCAAGTCTGAAATATCGGCATTGTTCGAATAATCGGAGAGTCTTATGGCCATTGTGTTGCGGTTACCTTATTGCTCTGAAGACTTTGTCATATCGAGCCTCCCGTCTACCTTGCATGTCGCATTTCACTGTGACATTTTTGTAGTGTTATGTTGATATGTAATGTATACGAATAAAGATTCTCTCTCTCTCTGATAGCACAATATTTAGTTAACACCTCTAGGCTATTCAAATAATAAGATTCTTGGACTTGTTTTTGCTCAGACAATGTCTTAAATGCTATATACTGTTGGTAACAGCCAACCCGAAGTGATATTGTATATTCAAGAAATGGCACCGCTTTGTCTTCAGAAGTAACATTGTTGAAAACTCACATTTACGATATGTTGATCGGAAACACAACAGCAGACTAATGGCAATTTGCTGTGCTATTGTTGTTAATACTTTCTTATTGGTATCTTGTATTGCAGTGCAGTAGACTTAAAGGTGTTGAATCTTGACTGGGCCAATTCGTTGCATAAAAAGACGGACAGTAACCATGGCTATAAGTTGCTATATGTCAATTGTATAGGATGCAATACCTGCAATACGGTCCTTTTATCCACAAAGGACTGTGAAGTGTGAACGGTAGTCCGTAGTAATATGCCTTCGTGGCATAATTGTAACACGTCCTTGTCGGGCAGTATCTGTTCGGTCCCGGGCATGTGTTTTTCGGCGCCCTGTTTACAATATCATCACAGTTATCTGTGCACAGCGACGCATTATATAATCGACTTGTGAAAATCACCAAACTTGTTGGTTGACGGTCAACTAAGTATACTGGTTTCTAGTTGCGGATTTCAAAAAGTAAGTAGTTCCAGTCTAGCTCTGTCTGCGTTCAGACTAAGAGCACCATCATCGAGGTGATAGAAGAATCCATCACAAAAACAGAGCATTATGAATTATGAATTAAATTTCGCGTGAAATTGCTGCTTTTAAGAATGTCCTGATGTCGGTGTCGTTCCGATTGAGGACATGTTCATCAGCTTTGCAGAGGGTCATCCTTTTTTTCGTTCTCCTTTCATCTTCAAACGTTATTGACATCACCACACTGTCATTAGGTTTTCGAATTATGTGTGGCAGAATTTAGCCTGTTGGTGATCAATGAATGATGAGAGGTCTTCAATGCGACAGATTCTATGAAGATTCTGATCGCTAATTTTGAAGGCGTGATCGGTTCCCTTTCGAATGTAGCCTCCATGTACCATTTTTGGAAAACATGTCTGTTATGTATTGAAAAAATAGTCGCTGAACAACTTGAAAACACGTATCGCCATTCAGCGTGAATCGTCATACCTGTGGTTTGCAATGCAATTGCAGGCATTGCTAGATCAGAGTCATTAATACTAACAGTGGCGTGTACGGGATTTGGGACTGGAAATCACGTCCTTTTGAAATGCCGATTCTATCTACAATACCTCTTACCTCATTTGTAATACAGCAATTCGTATTACTATTTACTATGTTATGTTTCAATTAGTTGTAGTTGCAGATTTTAAATATCTCTTATCGTATAGTTTTAGTTGCGAGTTTTGAAAAATGACTAGTTCTATTCCTAGTTACGCATTTAACACCCAATATATTTGTTGTACAAGTCAGACCGGAGATATACGCGTGTTTTCGAATAACTCTGAGATTGTTACTTTATTGGTGAGGCGGAACAAAACCCTGAATCAATCAATAGTGTCCCGTTCTCAAATGAAAAATCATGGCATTTTGAAAATCCAGCATTTTGCACAGGTCTGTGTTATAATTCTTAGTATTACTTACAGTGAGTACGCGGGGCAAATATATGATTGGGGTTTACGATTTGGTCTACCACGACCAAATGAGCTTCCACCAGTGCTCAGAAGAGTAATCCCGCCTGTATCAGACGGCGGCCCATATCCGCCATCCGCATCCCTTCTAGGATTCTCCTGATTTACAGACGATACAGAGGATATAGCTCGGATCTCCTCCAGTTGACCAGTGCTGTAGTGGAACAACACCAAACATATCGTTGCAACCAAATGTCGCACGCCCATCTTGCGTCTAGCTGGTCGACTAACTTATAACACGTAATTCGGTATTTATAGTCAAACCTGTTCAGGCGTTCGCGCTTTCCAAACACGACCCAATTGAAAAAGGCGGCATTTCGTCTTACAGCTCAATGTTGTTCTGTTTGACGCGATTATTCGAAAATAAAACAAATATTTGTGATGCTGATACTGTCACGTTGTTTTACAGTGTCGTAACGTTCATGACTCAGTACGCTATATAATGACAAAATAAAACGATGTCCCGAGGGAGAATACATCGATAATGTCTTACAACCCGTCAAATATCTGCTGATATGAATCGTCTGGTAAATATAGACTAGATAGTTACCCCGCGCTCGCAAAAGATAGCAATTAGATATGATATTCGAAGCTGATAACCCAAAATGTTCTGCAATAATAGATTATAATCAGATTGATGGTGCATGTTCCTTGTAAATGGCACAGACCATAACCAAACTTATTCATTAGTTGAGTCAAAAATTTGAAAAATTTCAAACATGATGCGTTGTAGAAGCACAAAATATTAATGAACCTGCAAGATGCTCACAGGAAAGTCGTTAAAAAAATTTGCGCAAAGCGTGGGCCGGCAATCACGAAAGAAGGATTCTTCTGCACCATAGTGACGCTACATTACACAGCGTAGCTG
>ATSW01051748.1:0-10019 GCA_000444245.1 Botryllus schlosseri | reverse complement strand
TATGGAACACAGTTAGCGTTAACACAGATACACCGGCTTTTGCGTGAAATCCGCAATGCGCTAGGTAGGCTAAGTGTCAGATCAGCGCACATCTCTACCATACTCGACCTTGATAACGAAATTGCTGCCCGAATCATGGAGTACCAACCTTGAGACTTGGCACAGCATTCGATAGTAAAATCAAGGCATACCATGCAAAAGCTCATGACGGATCTAGCTAAGGAGCATCGTTAAAATCAATGGAGACCAATACCGGCTTTGCGTAAAATATGTTTGCGATAAATGACGAGTCAGCTCTCACTCGACTTAGGAAACGAAATTACCACTAACATAGTTCAATGACAAACTTGAAACTTGGTACAGCGTTCGATACTAACATTTAGACTCATCGTACCAAATGTCATGACCGATCTCGGTATGGAACATCGTCAAAATCAATGGACACCAATACCGGCTTTTGAGTAAAATCTGTTTGTGATACATGACGGATCAGCACACACTCAACTTTGTAAACGGAATTACTACCCTAAACTTTGAGTAGAAACCCTGAAACTTAGGACAGTGTTAAATACCACCATCACGACATGACATACCAAGTTTCAAGAATTATCATGGAGTGAAACACGATCAAAATCGACCTATACCAGCAAAGATCGACTCAACGCATATGACGGTAACCGAGTTCAGATATAGATACGATTGTTACATCACACCTTAAGGGCGACTAGGCTATGTTGCCCCGGTTGCTCGGTAATTTTATGAATAGGAGAGAGTAAATCACCGTTTCTTTATTGAGCGCGGCTTTGAGAGAATAGACAGTGAAAGCTTGTTATGAGCGCTACCGGGGTATGCCCCGGCTAGGCATTCGCAAAGCGAAAAATGGTAAAGAATTGTTATTGAACAGAATTTTAGGTGGGGCAATGCCCCAGTTGCCCTATAGGACGAGCCGCCACTGGTATTTACCAGTTTGACCGCGAATAAAGAAGATGATAACAACCACCAATAATATATTGATTGCTTGGCTTACTAACGCATTGTATTGACTATTTACAAATGTTGTAGCCCAACATATGTCCACGACATAAAGTTACTTTACCTGCTTTGACCGTCACAGTGTCAGCGATGGTAAACGACTGGGTACTGGTCTCGCGTCGACACGATATTGTCGATACATCCACGGTGCGTACAGTAGTAGAGTTCCCTGAAATAATTTTTCATTGTCATGCGTTAACATTGTACGGATTAGAAGTGTTCAATTATTGGCACTTTGATCATCGATAATATTATTGCGTTTAAATATAGTCTAAAACGGAATGATGGCAGAGGTTACAATTAGCCCAAATTCTGCCGGTCTTGAAGGCTCCGTTTGTAGTCGATCGACTGGAAAGTCCTGTTACCAACACCAAGTAGTTTTAGATCTCCAGTGAAGTCAATCGGCATATTTTCCGCCGCCAATGAATTGGTATTCTTTTCTGATACATATTGTACTGTTTTCCGAATTGATATTATCATTTGCGTTTTCGCTCAAGATGAATTAAAATATCTTCTAATGAATGGACGCGAGTATCGATCTTGGTGTCTAATCAGGGTTGTAACCAGGTCATGAGGTTCCGAGTCACAAGTCAATCTCACTTTTATAGTTTTGACTCGAATCTAGTCGAGTCATTTTGAATTCATCGCCGAGTCAAGCAGACATGGGGTAATCGCGATTAGTAATCGTAATCGATTACGACGATTACAGCATTTTCAAGTAATCGTAATCGCAATCGATTACATTCGAAAAAATTCTGAAGTAATCGTAATCGTAATCGACTACTTCGCATATTTAATCGATTTCTTTGTGAAAGAACGATTACTTTTTTTTTGTACGACGACTGTGACATGAACTGAACATTCGTTAACAAGCAAGAGATATTATACCAGTTATTGAGTCACAAACGTCTGATTTTCAAATGCCATTGCTGATTATTACGTCAGAAGTAGCCTGTTAGCTTTGCTAGTCTTTGCGTAAGAAGTATCCACATTCCACACTTATAGTAAATAGATATTCGATGTACATTAGTGTGATTGTAAAACACCCACCGTTCAGTATATCGGGTTATCAATACATTTCAGACGCCATTACCTCGCTCCAGGATAATTAATCACCTCTCTGCCTAGTTTAAAATAGCAACATTTGTATTGATGTTTGGTTATGCTTAGTTAAACGCAATTTGACCGTTGCTGCTTGGCGAGAAGTTGGCCTATGTGCTGGTACGATCGTACACCAGACAAAGGTTTGAAATTTTGTACTCGTCAAATAAAATATTACGGTTTCCACAACGAAGCATCAAAAATCAACAGCTGCTGATATATATCATAACCGCGCCGTTTTTGCCGTTTCTCGTAATGGCAGCTTGCATTACATTATCTGTATTAAGCTGAAGGCAGAATTTTATTTTCACCTTCTCTTATCCTAATATTATTCTACTCAAAACGGGCGTCAATTGCTATTTCACGAATCTTTACTGAAGATTTGAACCTGCCGCCATAGCCATCGGCTTATATACCATGTTAGCGTGGGTTGTAGCAAGAATCAGGATCAAATCGTCCTCCATTCCAAACGTAAGTCTTGGGCCCCCAAAGGGTAATTAATTTTTAACTTGAAGATTTAATTTCGTCAATAACATTGGTAATTTCATTATATTGCAAGTTTAATCCTATCTCAGCCCCCGACGGTCGGACTTACCCGAAGAGCAGGGGGCGCGTAATCCATAATTATAACATCTGGTATCTTGCAATAATTACTGTAGTGCATGTTGTTAATTCGTGACCTCCGGTCTGTTATATAGTCAAAAGATATTGTAGTGGCCCAAACTTAGCAGACTAAAAGAAAGACTTTCGTGCGACGCACACAGAAATTGTCATGTCTAATGCTCTGTGGGTGCCTGCGTGGGCATCGTGGGCTCAGATTGGAAGGGCCGGACTGTTAGTCTAGCCCACCCAGCGCGGCTATTGACAATGGACACATACCCCAAATTTCGGCCAACGTCTTTCTTTGATAGCATGCTTCGTAGAGTCGCATGTTGGCCGAAACTGCATATGTCTTTTGGTGTGTCGGGGCGCGGTATTGACTGGCAAGAAAATGCCTATTACTGTGAGTTATGCATCCTTTATTTCTTGATGGGAGACATTTGCCTTTCGAAACCAAGCTATCTAGAGACATTTAAATGGCAAAGCTCAATGAGAATTTTCAAGGTAATGAAATCTGTCGAGAATACTCTATAATTTATGTTGGTTCACGAAATACTTTTGAGTCCCCTCCGAGCACGCTCCCCACCCAATTGTGGAATTTGGGGTGCAGCAGTTATGGACCTGGCAAGAATGCAAATCATTGGGTGCGATAAATCGTCCTTTATAAAATGGGCAATATGTACATTATGACGTAACAAACAAATGTCGCATCTGTTTTAAAGAAATATGTTATCTCATTAGGCCTTTTCAGCGCAATCCATGTATTGTCTTCCAATATAACTACTAAGATGCAAAATAAATGTAATCGTGAGTAATCGTGATTACTTTTCCAATGTAATCGTAATCGTAATCGACTACTTCCTGATTTTGCTGTAATCGTAATCGTAATCGTAATCGCGTGATTCCGAAGTAATCGTAATCGCAATCGATTACATTCATGAAGTAATCACCCCATGTCTGGTCGAAGGGCGACCTTAGATTAAGAAAAACAATGGGCGACAATGGTGTGAACGGAACCACGCGAACCCTCTACCTAAATTATGTTCACCGATACTTTCGTGAAATCATACTGATCCCTCCGTATGCACTGCGCGCGAACCAAGACGAAAATTCTGGGCTTTACTAAACTTTTATGAATATTAAATGTTGATACTCCGTGAAAATAGCCCCAAAATTCCTCAGGCTATTTTCCTGATTGGAAGATTCAACTACTTCTACTTGACAAACTGAAAATAGCAAAAGGTAAGTAAGCAGATCACAAAATATTACGAAGTAGAAGTGGCGAAAATCAGATCTACTTGAGTAAGTACCAGTAGTAGAGGAAAACTACTTGAGTACTTCGAAAAAGTAGAAGTACTTCGTTACTGACCACCTCTGGTAAATACACACACGCTCTTTTCGCTAAGACTACTGCACGGTGCTGATTGGAGATCTGCAAAGTGTGGCTCGAATGATAATATATATTTGATCGACAGAGACAGCGACTTATAAATCACAATGTTGCACATCAGAAAATAACGTGAGGAATTGGACATGGCCGAACTCACCGCAACCTATCTCGTCAGACTGATCGGGGCAATCGGAGTATCCGTTACATCTCAAATTCAATCCCGGCACGCAAGAACCGTCCGCACACTTGTAGTTCTCCCGGTCGGGACACAGCCACGGGTGACCTTAACAGACAACGCAACGATGACATAGAGTAGAAAGATGCCACAAACGACTGAATAGCATTGATCTCACTGCAATTTCTTTCGTCCGAAAAGTCGACGCAATCGGTGTAACCGTCGCAGACTCTCTTCCTTGATATGCATTCGCTTTCGTCTTGACATTGGAACTCGTCTCCGTGGCAACGTGAGCATCCGGCCTGATTCGAAGAAATGGGTGTATAGTAGGTGGGACTCGAGAGTCGAAAATTGGTACGCATAGATCTGTAATAGCGAGGCGTTGAATGTTGCAGTCATACTTCCACTCTACGGTCACAAGGCATCCCACGGGATCCGCGTAAGGGGTGTCTTAAAACGCCTAGAAGCTACAAGTCGGCGGATGTCGATTATAAGGAATATCGGCCGTGCGAAAATGACCACGTTACGTGAGTACAGTAATTTGCACAGGAGATCAGTAACGGTGCACCTCAACTTTTTCGGAGTACTGAAGTATTTTTTGCCTATACTTGCAATATACTCGCTCACGTAGTTGTGTTTTTAGTCTATTTCTACTTCTACAGTTCTCAGTGTGTTTAAGGAAAACTATAAGCCTGGAATACATAGTTTTACTTACTTGAGAATCGCTGCTTCTACTGCAGCATTTTCGAAGTACTCTAGAAGGTTTTTCCTACGTGCACTACTTACTCAGGTGATTATCTTTTAGTAGGGTTACCATACTTTGGAATCGGAAAAGAAGGAAGGAATTTAGGAATGAGGATTGGCATTGGGACGCAACAATGCTGTCTGGCGAAACGAGAGAGCAGCTCAGGACGTAACAATGCTGTCTGGCGAAACGAGAGAGTAGCTCAAGAGAAAAAGAGCCAGACACCATTGTTGCCTCCCAATGCCAATCTCCATAACAATGAAAAATTCGAGGCTGATTGTGGGAGTTTCAGGGTCACGAGCGGAATAAAATTTATATTTTCGTAAGCAGTGGAGAGTCAGCTTTCGATTGATACCCGTTTTACCAAATTTAATGCTCGTCAAGCCGGTCAAAAATGACCGTCAAATTGCCTGTAGCCAAATGGAAATTGTGACGTGATACAATTTCACTGAGGCGTGAGATTTGCCTGTGTCGACACGATATAGGACACTATGCTTTCACCAACTATGGTTATTCGCTGCCGCTAGTCCTTGCTATACTCAGGCTACGCCCACCACGAGATGTCAATGTGTTCGATTACGATTATTCCAGGTCACACGATTTTCATTGCGTTACGCATCACGTTTCTAATTATAAGGGTGGGAATTAACTAAATCAGCGCGTACACCACCTACACCAACTATACTAGGTGTGTACTTGTTCTGTGGGTAGTAAAGTGTAACACTGTCGAGACAAAAGTAAAACAACAGTGCAATGCCGCTTGCGAAGTAATGAATATCAGATTTCGTCTCAGACAGACGGTGGTCTTGAATATCCATTATCCAACCTCGTCACTGTCATCTTCACAATCGCTCCGTCCGTTGCATCGTAATTCGGTCAACACGCACTCTCCGCTGCCGCATTTGAATTGATACTGCCTGCAATCTATACGCAATTGCTTGAAGAGGATGGCGTATCCACGCATACCTATACGCGAGCACATTACCTTCGCAGTCCTCCTCGTCAATACCTTCTTCGCAATCCGCCTTACCGTCGCACGCAAACTCGCGTCTAACGCAGGATCCGTCCTCGCATTGAATATCTTCGTCCCCACATTCTGCACGAGCAAGAAACAATTGAATTTGATGGAAATCAGTTTAGTTCAGGTCGGTTCAGTTTATTAGTAACTTCGCCATTTCAAAACACCGAAAGATGGCGAGATGATGAAAAGATAGGAAGGAATAAGTCTAAGGCTAAGCGAATTATAGCAGTCTTTCTCTTTCTTTTTCGCAGTTTGCCTGACCAGAGACCATCAGATATAGCCTATACATGTACGATGTGGGCCACATAAAAGGGAACCATATCCACGCTTCTGCACACACTAAAAATAAGAGAGAATAATTTGGATACGAACTGCCACCAAATTTTCAGAAATCCGGATAAATTCGTATATTTTAATGTATATCTAAATCAGGCTGGTCTTAGGCTCCGAGCAAGGCCGGCCGCATTGAATTATAAGAAGAAGAGGTCGAGCTGTGTTATAGGAACATACCATCTCCGTCCAAGGACATTCGACGCGCTTTTTCGCATCCCAGAAGCTCGATGCGCATCACCATGAATTGCCCGGTCCAATCGCGGGGGACTATACGCACGAAACGAGCAATGAACGGGTGGTCGAAGCGCACAACCTTGATGCTGTGGCCATCCTGGTTCCCAGTGAATATCTACAATGTAGTGTAGATGCTACATGTTGGGAACGATTTATTTTTGCGTGCCGGAGGATATATTCAGAAGAGCTCAGTTTATCAAGATTTGCATCGGATCAAACATCACTAGATTGCGAAACAATCAAGGATAGGAAAGAGTCGAAGCGAGGTGAAGTTAATCAATAAAACTCCCACCCTATAGCCAGAAGTAGTCAAAGTAGTCAAGAAAGCTACTCAAATAGAAGTCGAAGTAGCGACGCAAAAATTCCATATATAGTGTAGCTTTATTTTTAGGGAAATAGAGGCAGTACTACACTTGCTTTTATGCTTCAACATGCATGTTCTCCAGACAAAAGAACTGAAACTAATTCGATCTCAAACTATGATACTGGGAATTCAAAGAGAAATAGAAATGCTACTTCTAAAAAGCGGAAAATATATTTCATGTCTTTTGTCCAGAAAGTTTCAACAGTGGTCTGCTAAAACAAGTGTAAAGCTAAGAAAAATTCCAAGTCCACTTTTCCGGGACACGCCATGGGCTGCTAGATTACGATATGATAGGTAAATGCTAGATTGCGAAACGGTAGTTTCAACGGTTTGATGGGCCATATGTACAGTGATGAAATATTTCAGATGGGCGACAATACGGTGTGAACGGAACCACACCTAAATTGTATTCACCGATACGTTCGTGAAAGCATATTGGTCTACGAGTACTTCGTTACCGACCACCTCTGCCTATATAAAGCCAGGGATATATAGAACTCCGGGATGGCTGACTGCGTCAATTGCGTCATCGCGGTATTACCTAAGTGGGTCCAGATTCACGCATTCAGTTTTGATTCACGTTACGGTCAGCCGCTTCATCTGTGTGTAATTTTAAGTTTTTGAGAGCGGTAGAGGCATATAATATCCATGTTTATGTTATTATATAAAGCTAGAGGTTAACTAGGTTATGAGATGTTCAGGTAGTCTGAAACTTTGCGGTATTAGCCCTATTCCTTCAGCAGCAATTTACCGGTATACCGGTACGGCCATTTACTCGCCTTCGGAATATCTCTGCTTCTGTAGTATCTTATGTAACATGATTTGCTGCGCTGATATTCGTGAGAAGATAACAAAATGTAGAATAATTTCCAACGTTAACATTGATATCCGCAGTATGATTTTGATTACGCCTTGCGGTATGTTTTTCATTTACCGGCATGTTATGCGAATGTATGTCACCATCCAAGGCTGTACATTGCACAAGTACAAGTGTACATTTACACTGTGCCATGTCAACTATGAAGGCGACCGTTAGGAGGGACTTTGTCAGTTAAGATCTTGTACTATAGATTAATATGTGAATATGCAGGTAGTGCTGGCTGCTGGTATTGCAGGCTTACTGGTATTCCAGATCCTTGCTGGATTATTCCTAGTAAGAATTGGAGCCACTGAGTACACCACCGGTGTGCAAGATTCAAGAGGAATTTCAATTGAGAATAACCAAACATTTGAATCTAATACAAACACAACACAACGCGTCAAGGTCTTTGCAGTTGTGTAAGTGTCCATAACAACTGTTGAATCCAATCTCTTGTTACAGATACTATTCATCAGTAACATGTCTGGTAAAACAAGGCAGGCATATGTTTGTTAATGAGCGGCACCTTAATGCTACAGTACTGGAATTATACTTCAACAGAAGTGCACTGTTGTGAACTACCAATGGCTGACTCCCAGTATATGGCCACAACATTTGTTGACCATTTGCTCTTACTGAGGCCATGAAGATGCCCACTCCCTTGAATGGATAAGCCAACACAATCGTCAGGACACGAGACAACCCTGAGATACGGCCTGTCTTTACCATATAAACACTTATAGCCTATAGGCTATAGTCCTGTACGATGGAGGAAGAGAAAACTCTGAAGATTGCTTTCAATTTGCAAGGTTTAGTCAAATCCTTGCAATAACGCATGGACCTCTCCTCAGTCGGCCCAAGGTAAGTTTGGCTGATTCTAGTGATACGTTATTACATGAGCGATTTACATTAATCTTGATGTGGGTAAAGTAGTCTGCATTGCTACTCAAGTAACAGTCGTATTCCCGAGCGTACTGGTATTTAAACTTCCTTAAGTAGCTGTAAAGTGAAATGCCTGCAAGGTACTCAAGTTTGGAAATGGCTGCTTCAGAATTACAAGATGTATCTTCGAAAATAGGCAACAACTACTTGAGTACTGCAATGAAGTAGAAGTTCTTCACTACTGACCAACTCTGCATACATCTATATATATTCTTGAGGTTAATTTGTGTCTCTAAATACATCATTTGTTTATTTTTGTTGCAGATTCCGGAAAAACAAACGCGATGTTCCAGCATTTGCATCACGTCAACAGTGGATATCCTGATATATTATACTGGGCCCATTCCATTGAAATCTTGGCAAAGATGGCCACGATTTGAATATTTGGATCTCGTGCCTCCTCACCGAGATGATTTTTTTACATGGAATCATCTATCGCTCTATCGGAAAATCTGCAAGACAATGATACTGAATATTTCTCAACTGATAAATGGCATGAAATGCTTCAGGAGGCCCATTCGTGATGTACCGTTAAGCCATGGTGGCAATTTCTTCACTGCGGTCATGAAACTATTTCTCGGTGAACAAAATATCAGCTGAATTCAACAACTGGGTCTACCGAATGCTTCTTGAATTGATAATGATATGTACCAAACTTCTACCCGAGGCTACATTTGAACCTGAAGAGAAGTATCAATGGTGTGTTGATTTCTTGATCAACTTTCATTGAGTGACATAGAAGCTGACAATGCTGCTATCACAATTTCGAGTCCTTACAGGCCGTGCTATCTTTTTGTTATTGGAAATGCTCCATGGCAGCGGTGCATTTAAAATAAACGGTGTTTGAAATACTATGTTTAAAACATGCTTTAAACAGTGTTTTAAACAAAGGCCTTTTAAAAAAAATTCTTCCAACGTTGTAGAATTATGCCATAATTGTGTAAATACTTTCTAAAATACGTGTTATATGAGCCTACGGACCATTACCACCCAGTATAGCCGACTAATATCGATATGGGATGGCTGGAACCCTCAAAATAGTCGGTTCAACGGCAATAGCACAGATTTTTCGTCAAAGGAGCTATATTTACACTATATTTGCAATTGTCAATGTCAATCCAATATGACGTCACTATTGAATATTCTTGACGTCATGGCTTAAAAAAAGTATATTTTATACAAGGGCCTGGTTTTAAATATGTTTGTTTTAAATGCAACCCTCT
>ATSW01051705.1:0-16868 GCA_000444245.1 Botryllus schlosseri | reverse complement strand
GTCTTGGGAGAGATATTGGATTGAATCGTAGATGTTTATTGGTAATAGATACGCAAGGGTCGGGTTTCCCGATTGTTTGAAGAGCGCGGTCTGTTTAAAAGCGAGTCGCCGGTTGTGCAACCTTGTTTTGCCGGGTCGAGATCTTGTGCTGCCGGATATGGTGATTACATCGATATTTGACATTTGAAGCGTGACTGGTGTTGATAAGTTTCACACACTTGTGTTTCATATTTATGGAGTCTTTTTCATATATTAGTTTCAAAATAACCCGGAATATACGCTGCATGGTTGTAAAAAGTTGTATTTAGGAGATTTCCATCTTAATTAATGGTGTAAATCAGCCCATCTGCACTTTCTGGTACCAAATTTTGCTTTCACGACCATTGTTAAGGGGGAAACTAGTCAGATACACCAATTCTTACGGAGGCATATCGCCGAAGCGTAGTGGATTGCATCCACGTGTGCCAGCCTTTTGCGCACGAAAGCAGAAACCAGTGCCTCCCTGAGACATATTTCCGTGAGAATTAGTGTATTGGACTCGTTTTCACCCATTGGAATGTGTGCGAAAGCTGTATTTTGTATTAGAAATGGCTGTTGACTCGATTTTCACCCTACGATTTCGTTTAGACTTTAGGTGTAAATACGCTTGCAACTCGTTCAAGAGAACATATAGTTACCACAAAAGACCTAGCGGGATGGGCGTTTGGAATATAGCGCATCGGGGTTAACACTGAACACTTGGTAATATTAACAATTGTTTTGAATCTGTATCGATTCAGCTCTAAATAAGCTCTCCCAATCCGGATACACCACAGTGGAAGGCGAAAACAAGATTAACAAAACAGCGTGCAAGTTGACGATACATGCGGCCGCCTCCAGACTTTGCGGCTATCTTAATTTGCTCTTATCACTATTCCGCTTCCTCGACAGTCATTAATAATTGATCGTGACTTTTGGCTGTTATCAATAACAGATAACGTACGGGATTCATAACTCTCGGCGGACGTCGCGGTGTGAGGAGCACTTCCCAAATACTCAAATTCAAAGTATAGAAATAGATTAAGGTAGTATTCTCTGAAACTCAAGTAAACGTGACGTCAATAATTTCTAGTCAAGTAGAAGTAGATGCAGCGATTAACAAATAAGTAGCAAGTAAGCATTCTTGCAATATGTAATATGGGCTATAATATGAGCTTGTTGTTGTGATGCAAAAGGATTTACTGCCAAAAGCGTCACCATGTCTTGTTTGCAATAATAATATTATTAGGAAACAGTCGAAGTACTGTTACTGATCGCCTATGGAAATATCATTCGTCAATCGTCATATTGATACCAGCCGTCCAATACCGAATGCAGAAAGTTATTTTAGCGATCGCTTCGCTACTGTAATTCGTTACTGACAACATTTGAGTATAACGGAAGGGTCCGTGAAATCTGTTTTTACCCAGCTGTGACGCATCGCGCCGTTAAATGCCATGTCATGGCCGGGTGAAGGTATTTTTAGCGCCTTGATGGTGTTTTGACTGGTATACACACCGGACCTTTGTCGCTTCCGTCGGGGCTGACGCAAGCGCTGTCGACGAACCGCAACGCGCCGATGGTAAAGCAAATCGCTGAGTGCTAAATTCCTTGAAAACCCTTTGATGGGATCGGCCACAGAGCATGCACATTTAGGTGGTTTAATGCGTGTATCACTCTATTGCAGACATGCATAAATTTAACGTGTCTGCTCGCGTCATACCGTGTCGCAGAACGCGGTGTTTGGTGTGATGTCCCTGTCGGAATTTTACGTTATCGCTAAGTTCAATTCCGCAGGCGCGAAATGTAGGCGATGTGTGACATTTATGGCACGTATCGGTTTACGGTTACCCTTATACCCGCTGAGCACATAACCGAAATTCAAGGTCCTGTCATATCCATCATTAGAATAGTTATTATGCGTCCTATCGGTCATCTGACCTCACAGACCGACCGCAGATATGCGGGTCAATGTGAAGATTTTATTAGACGCGCGTGAGTGAACTTTCGCCGCTTTGGTGTCGTAAGATTTGTTGTCTACTGTATGTGATGTTACAAACCGTAGTATAATATTCTAATCTACGATTGGAGTGGAGTATTTCGACGCCGCGTTTGGACAGTGTTCTTTTTTACTTGTGGGTTAATATCGGGTATCTAATACCCCGATTTGAATGCACTGATACTCACTGTGAGATGAGAACCGCACTTTGAAGTTCTGCGAAGCTGTGGGCAATTAAGACGAAAAATGATGCTAAATCCTCCTGGTAAATATCCCGTTTCGAAGTCTAATAGGGTAAAAAAAGATTTGCTTTGACTAAGGCTAAGCGATGCAGCGGTTACGTTTAAAATGCACTCTGCGTGACTTTTACCATTCATTCTGTCTCGCTAATTCCGGCGTTTAACGAAATCTCCGTTGCATGTACCAACTAATACGACCATTATGAGCGATACATTCGTATGCTTGTTTCCTGAATTTTAGTGTTGGCCTGAATCTCAGACTTTTCGTCTGCCAATCTCAAAACCGATCACGTAATCGCTCCATGCCTTTGATCGATCACGTTCAGAATTTCAATTGCGACCTTGATTACAAGTGCTTGAAAGTCCGCTTTCGCTACCAGTCCGTAATTACGATGCCAAAACACAGAAAACAAACGCGACTCGAGGAGCATCGGCTCGCGGGCATTTCTCAAATTATATTGTAATGGTTCCGCAATCAGAACAAAATAATCGATGACAATTATAGCTTGCAAATCGCAAATCGCCTCAACAATGTATACATACGCACTACGCAGTCTCGAAAACGTTGTTTGCGATTTTGATGTCATGTTTTCTAGGCGCACGCGAATTTCCCAGCGGGACGCGTCAGTGAATATTTGTCTGGTACAGATAAAAGTCAACGGTCATCCGCGTTTTTGTGTGCCGTGGCATCGCCTGGCAAATTTCGATTCTCAAGAGATGGGAGATTGAAGAATACGCGCATATGCGCTCCGTTTCTGATTACCACGCCGTTGCCGGTTTTCGGTGACAATCTGTCACGTTAGGCCTTATTAGATTTACCGGCGCGTGCCTTTAATAGGTTTGTGCGTAGTGCCTCGCGCGCGTGAGTTGCTTCAGCCAAAATTTGATCCGTTTCTCAACAGACTGGGTACCAGAAACGAAATCGCTTCCGCGATTAGTAATGGGAATTCCCACTGATATCCAGTCTGTCTTCTGGTGGATCTTACGTGAAATTTGGAAGCTTTGTGTGAAAGGCACAGCGCGCTAGAAGTCGTACTCTCTCGGTTGTGAAATTTTATCTACCGGTATTGGCCTTTTTTAATTATGCGCCGCCAAATACCTTTCGAACAAAGCGGAGTCGCCCACCTTTGAATATCCACCAAATTCACGGCTCTCATAGTCAATTCTATGTGGTTGATCACAATTTCGATAGGTAAATTACTGTCGAATTACGAGCGAAACACAATGAGTTAGACACAATAGAACTCGTACGCCGGGAATTCGATATAGCTCCCGAGATAACTATCTGGCAATTACAGCGAATTGGCGCCCGTTTTCGTCATGCGTATTACCAGTCACAAAAACAAGCACAGGTCCACGGCGGAGGACTTGACATACGCAATGCACACGATGTGGATTTTATAACGCTTAGTGCCAGGTCCGACGTGTATGTCGTGGTAATGTGGCGGCGTAATCTTCTAATATAAACACAACAAAGCCAGCCGTAATAACCTCATCCGAGGTTATACGAGATGTAATCTTGACTTACTCGGATTAGCACAACTCATTAAACTGTAGCACGCGAAACGCTTGAGAATAGGCGTTTTCACTGTAAATATCAATGTTGGTGTTGCATGGCAGCGAACTGTAGATTCTATAGCATCTCCTTTAAAATATCCCAACTGTAATTGACTTAATATATGTCTCGACCCCGAATTATGCCAAGTTCCCGTCTATGATGCATTAGCGGCCATTGCGTTCATTGCGATAACATCTTTAAATCGTGAGAACAGATGGGTATCAACAACGCGCTGTAAATGTACAGGTCCGCTACGATCTTGCGACGGGTTGTGTATACCGTAAAAGGTCTGTCGCTGAAAGGTAGATTCGCAGGATTTTAACTGAGCGATCGCGGACCTGCGTATACATTTCCAGTCCTTCAAACAAATGCGAGTCGAATGATTCGTATCTATGTCGCGGCGTCTTATCCGAGATAGCGATCATGAATCAATAAACTACCTGAATTGTTGTGAAGTGTATCGCAGAATTCCTAAAAAAAAACTAACAAAACAGACTTGAAATTCGTGGCGAGCCAAGAACGTATTTGAAACACAAATTTTCCAGCATGCGGTGTGTACCAGGCGGACAAATCGTGACTATCATACACCTAGGGTTGGGTTGAGGATAGTTGTGATAATCGAAAACTATAGTGGGACTATTTCAAGTTATCTTTACGCAATTATTGTTAAAAAAAGTTCAATAATTGGTAGAAATCAAAATCCCAATGTCAGCGTGACTTTTGTCGTATCGTTGTATGGCCTTCAGGTCATTCAGGGTCAATTTCCGCCTTAGTAGTGGTCGGAATATACACTACATTGTGCACTTGTGCAGTCACCCACTTGCAGAGTTGAGCAGACTATAGAGAACAACGGTAGTTTGATTACATCCCTGTGTGAATTTGACCAAGGATAAGGCAACGCAATCTGCTAAGCTTATTCTCAATTGTATTTGCAGTACGTCGCTGTCCCTGTCCATACGCAGCGTTACTCTGGAACTGGCTGGGGACTACACATGCTGCGCGTCGAACAACGTTAGCAGTACTTGCCACACAAGTTCTTTAGTCGTCCTGGGTAAGCGCACACGTCACACTCGAAGTCTTTGTTTATATTTAGTTATGGAGCGCTTTTGCCAACATAAAAACGCGTAGGTTTATTTACGTAATTGTATTTTAATCAATGATGCCAACGACCAATGACATAATTTGTTGTTGATATTTCTCGAGATTTTTTAAACATTTCAATTACTCTGTTATCAATCAGTCAGTCAAATGCTATGCAATTGGATGATGATGACAGTTACGTTACCTCGTGACGTTTGCGTAAATTGGCGAACAGTCGGCTTTTATAATACCACTTACAAGCGCATCATAACATCCGTCTTCATTTCCAACCCCTTTATTCGAACATTTATGACGTACTTCCGGAGTAAACGGACCGTTCCGGATGTCTATTTACGATCTTGTCTTCAGATCCCCCGAAGATATTAAACCTGCCGTCCGAGCTATCGAAATTATCCGGAGACAGAGTGGAGATTAACTGCGAGGCAACCGGGTACCCGAAACCGAATATTACGTGGGCGCGTGTGTCGGACGGTAAGCGCGAGTAATTGAATCATCTTAACCAGCGGTGTAGTGTGCAGTGTGCATTGTTACGCGACAACGCGTGTAAGTGTGCGTTGCTACGTGCGTTGTCGCGGTTGTGAGCTATGACAGAGTATATAAAGATAACTTGGCTTTTGGTGACGTAAACTTATGATATCTATCCAATATATCTTCCTAAATAGGCGAATATAGATCTAAGCGAAAACAATTCATATGATCGATGTATGGTAATCCTTTAACACGTAAACAAACGGGACACGAACTGCGTATTACGGAGTGGTAACGACGCATATCCATCTCTTAGCGCCTGCATAATGTACGCATTGTGACAGAAGCTCCTTTTTGCCTGTGTACTAGAATATGTTACATGCAAACTGTTGGCAATTTCGATGGATAATAATCGGTATAAGAATGCATTGAGTTTTCGACTGTCAAGGCCTTCATTTAATCCTGAAATATTACCCCGTTGCTATTTGGCTTTTGCATAATTAATACGTCCTACCACCTGCCGCTTGTTTGGCATAACCCTACCAACTTTGGAAGTTGCGATTTGACCGACCGTGTTTCGCTACGCTTTTCGGGGAAGAGTCAGATTCGGGGGCGAATTGCAAACCAAAATAGATATATCTGAAATTGATATACGATTTGTGATATACCTTTACGTTATGTTCCACGGGGTTTGAATTACAGTCAAACCCTGAAAATGATACAATTTTCAAACGCGTACGTTTCTCCTTTGTATCGACTATGGAGAATCATGACTACATCTACAGAGCGTTTCCAAGCAATGCGTCAAGTAATTTGCGCTGTTCAATAGGTCCTATAAGTGAGATGTAAACTATTCAAACGAAAGTAAATCATCCTTCAAATATCACGGTTTCTGTTTGGCTCCTGTTTGGCTCATTAGGCTAGAATTCAAACGTTGACAATGCCAATTGGATTTACTGTCTGTTCTTGGTCGTTGCAAGCATGGATTCGTATTTTGCCGATGAATAAATGCCAGCACTCGATTAACTGCTCACATAAAATTGCTATAGCGCAAGAATTATACTTCGACTTAGGTTTGGTTTATTGAAAATTCATTGGAATGGGATAACAGCAGACGCGCACCATTAAAGGTCTTTTACGGACATTGCCTGTTAGTCTGGTTTTATTTGGATTTTATTGTGTTATGTGACAGTACCATACTCTGCTTATTGATACTCTTTATGAGCCAGCATTGTGGACTCATCAATACCAATACCCGGTGCGGTTTTATTCTGTAAAGTCAGCGATATATATGGCGTTCATAAATGATTTTCTGGTTGGCCTGGTGGACGTTAAAAACTCGGATTGACCTTTGCATATCGAATCGCGTGTGGCGGATATAACACACGCGTAAACTTATGATTTGATCTACTTTATCGTGTTTTGGATCCCAAGAGGGATTGAGTATAGCCTCGCTGGTACACGCGATTACGTGTATCTCCGTATCAAACTTCGCGAAGAACCGTGTTAGATCTTTCGTCACCATGTTGGATGTTCTCTACCGCAGTGCGTTCCTAGCGTATTTGTAATATGTGGCAAAGTGTTGTAAAACATTGTGTACTTTTTGGAATGTGGTGGCGCGCTGGGTGTTGATTTCGAGAAAACTATTCATTCGAGTCGTGATTTATATTTTATGTGTTGGTACAACGTAAATCGCGATGCATTGGGGATATCGCCGTTGGGGCTTGCACACTTACGATGTGTGGGCAATGTGATTACAGTGACAAATTAAATTTACGTCACTTCATTTCAAAAGACTTAAAAGGTGGACATAAGGGGTAGCTGCAAAATTTGACGCAGTAAAACATAATTTTGATAGCTTTTCTCACACGAAAGTTGGCATTGAAGTGCGTAAAGTTTATGTTACTATTGGCTAGTTACTAGTTAACCAGTTAGCTGCAAGGCATATATGCCTTCCTTTTACCGCATGTCCATGCTCATGTTCAATCTCCAATGCCCATGTATAGTTGTATCGTAATAGTATTTACTATGTGTTCGCCCGAAATGAATCTGCTCAATGGCCACGGATGACTATATTTCCTCGCCAATGGTGCAATGTTGTATTATCGCGAAAGGTACCTGCGATGATAAATGGAAGGTCCGGCGCAATGCTAATGTCATTATGACGTAACTAATAGCCTGTAGACTTGCGGACGACGGCCGTACAGTAAATCACCGATGTTTGATATCGGATTAAGACAAGTGTCTTGAAATCCAATTCCAGATGTAAACCCAATAATATCCTTTCCAGACTCAAAAAGCGATTACATTTCCATCCCGTTCCGAATCGAGGACGATACAACAAAGGAAATCTTCAGATTTCCAAAAATATATCAAACCAAAAACGGATCGCTGGTCATCGCCAACGTATCGAGTCCAGACGCCGGGAAGTATTTCTGTCGGGCTAAGAACAATGTCGACGAGTCCAGTAACTTCTTATCGCTACAAGTGCACAGTGAGTACCGCTTTAATCGCCGTGTACACTCTCATCAACCATCTCGAGTGTGGGATTTACGATTTCGTGTTTATTGCACTCGACAGACCCGGCGAGAATCCTGGACGTGTTCGGCACGCGTGACATCACGCACAGGCGCGACTTGAGGCTGAAATGCACGACGTGGGGTGATGACGTCATAGACGTGACGTGGTTAAAAGACGGCCGCACGTTAACTGCCGGCCAAGCCCGCGTGCAAACAAGCGCGAAAGACCACGGGTAAGTAATGCTATGTACAAAGAGTCGTATGCAGAAGTGGTCTGGTCAGTAACGAAGTACCTCTACTTTTTTGAAGTACTGGAGTATGTTTCGCGTATACTTGCGGTACTTACTCGAATGATGTATGTTATTGGACTACTCCCACTTCTACTAGAACAGTTTTTTTTTACGCAAAACTATTTACTTTTTACACCTGGAATGTTAAATAGTAGGGAGGGGTTTTGGGACACGTTTGCCCTACCTTTATGTACGGAGTTGTCGTGAGAACCACGTGAAATAGCCCACAGAGTAACTATTGAATATGTTTTCGAAGATTGAGACAATGTATGGCGTCGTTTGTTGTGTTGCGTTAATGGCGAAGATACATCTTGGACCCCCAAAAGGAGCCTCCATCGATTGACTATCTAAAACTAAAGTATGCGACTCCTCGACCAAATCGACGTTTCGAAACTACTCACTTGACTACTTCTCAGACCTTTTATTTTTTTTTACTGCTACAAAACATGGGATTGTGACACAGATGGCGCGCTCTCCGGGCGTAAGATATATGCAGGCTTTGCGGTCGGTTGTCAAATCCTTTTGAAGACAAAAATGACCGGTTATCTAATCTGCGAAGAATACGCATTACTCATGCGGTCTCAGGAAGTCTTCAGTTCATGAACGGTGGCGTGCGACAAAGCCCACGAGAATTGGTCGAAAACATATGATGTCTGTTGTTCTATTTTCGTGTCGATAATGAAATGGCAGCGCCTTTCAAATACGAATTCACAATCCGTGTGACTTTGTCATGCTGAATTCGGAGAAGGCTAAAAGTCTGATCGAGCTCGACGTAGGAAATATTTCTGACTTACGGAAGTCCAACTGACGACTTGAGTATTGAACGATATAAGATTTGTGTTTGTTTTGTGACTCAGAGCAGGCTGCGATCAAACTTCGGGTTGGGGCTCAATGTAAAATAATAGATTGTATCCAGCCCGATTTCCGTTCTGATTTAAACATACTTGAGTAGAAGTGAAATTAGCGACATATATTTCTGCTCAATTACAAGCTGAAGTAAAGAGTTCCAAGTCACGTCAAAACTACTTCACGCGGAAGTGGAACATGAAAGGTAACGACATTACAAATAGTTGTAACCTGTTATCGCGATACGGATGCTGTTTCACGCGGTTTTCATTACAATTTCACTCAGCAGAGTGACGTAATCCTTGTCCCAAACTACTTCATACTTTTCGAAATCAAAGTGAGAATATTAAGTATAGTTATGCGTATAAACCGTACAGGTAGAACTTGGTCACTTCGTTACTGACCATCTCTGGAAACGTACAGGTCATTGGAAATACTATTGTTCATTGTACTTGTTCAATGTTCATACTAACCGACAGATTTCGATGGAATTCATTCTAACGCCTATTTTCGTCACCAGCAAGCTGGACTCGCAATACGCGGTCACCCTGAACAGATTGATCATCGGAAACGCGACCAGATCCGACACCGGGCTGTACACCTGCGTGGCTAAAAATAAATACGGAATCTCGAAGAGTGAGATGAGCGTCCTTGTGAGAGGTTGGTTCGCATATTTACCATCGATTCGTTGAAGATAATTTTTCGATTGTAATGCGCGTGGTACTTCCAGTCGACATCGCCGCCTGATTAAAAGTTCATCGATTTTCGTTCTCGTATCGATGTTATGAATTATGTCGCGTCCCTTGTCCCTTGTGCGCTGATTGATGTTCTCGGCAGTTTAGCGGGAGTACAGAACGGGATGCTTCTTAATTTCGCGCTTCATACATTTTTAAACGCGGGGCAATATGGCGGATTAAGTTTCTTGGATATCCTCAGAAAATCGCCCTCTAAGACATCCTGCCGGATGGACGACTATCGGGTTGACTCAAAATTGCGAGTGTAACTGTTATATACTCTCGCTTATGCTATATAGAGCAATACCTCCGTGGAATGCATCTCTTAATGCGTCACCAATTTCTCTATAATGATGCAAGCATCGCGAAAATTTGTGGTGGGCACATTTCAAATTTCCGATGGTTGCAGCAATGTACGTTCCGTGTCATTTGGGTCCACATCGTTTTTACGACCTTGTTCCGTTGTTTGTTGACTCGTAAAGCTGTTGCAGTAAATCGAAAAATCGATCCATAACTTCAATCATACGCGTGCAATGGATATGTGCAGTGCATGCACATGCACACAACACATTCGACACGGGGAGTCGTACGACGAAATCGTCATACCGTCATACCGTGTATTTATCGCGTGGACTTTTTTTCTGTTGGTTGCTATGCAGAGGTAGTCAATGACGAAGTACAAAGTCAATTGTCAATCGGCAATAATCAAATTCTTGTATTGATATGCAGCGCCGCCGATGGCCCCGAGCGAATTCAAAGTCATCGACAAGGGAACCTCGTTTCTGCGGCTGCTGGTCACGCCCGGCAAGGACGACGGAGGATCCAGAGTCCGGCAATATCAACTCACATATCTGCAATTAGCTCACGCGAACGACACGCCATCTTCGCCAGAAGGTATACATTGGTATTTTCGGAAAGAGCTCTTAACTGTCACATCTACATGCCGCGGAAGAGTAATACTAATATAATCGATCTAGCTCAGCAAGTTTGCAATTTCTGTTTTGCCATGTACCACGGCTTGATGATGAATATATTTAGACTATTTGCTTATGGTCTATTAGTGCCCAGTAATACACCATTTAGGTTTGTCATTACTGCATCAGATTGATGCAAGTTTGAAAGCCTAACCGCACCGAGATGCATCCCGAGTTCAGAAGATGGTAAACAAAAAGGGTTCACCAACTACCAGCATTTTGATGCATGCGTGTTTTCGCTGTTTGGCATACTCCCGATAATTATAAGTCGCAGTTCATGCGTGCTTTGTTAATTTGATGGAAATATAACCGCTACACGGTCGCATCCTGTACGGGATGACGAGACGCTGTGTGCGCATGCGCTTACGGGGTCGCAGGTCAGCGTCTTTAGTTCCGCTAATCCAATTATGGCATTTCCGCACGTTTGCGATGCATTGCGGAAAGTGTCGGCATACGCCTGATTCGGCCTGCGTAACTTATCGTGAGCGTATTTCCCATGTCCGCCTTTGGAAAAGTTGTAAGTTCACTTGAGTGCTCAGTCAACCGAGGGCTTGCCGACCAGACAATTATTTTCGGCATTATCTTCGCCACTCGTCATGCATACCTGCCCTCGTTCGTAAACATAACTTAGTCGGTGTAAACTGAGCAGCAAATTAAGGCATTTTCAGTGTCTTGTGCGTAGGGCTGGGCAATATCGAGTACCTGAGTGATTCGACTCTGAATCACGTATTATGCTTCGAGTCGAGTATTCGAGTATTGCACATTATGACGTCATAACAGAAGGTAATATGTCACATTTCAAATATGTACCTTTTATGCCACCACAAAGAATATAATGCCTCTTATCCATTACATTAAAAATACTTGAATGTTTTTCGACCATACCGATCTCATTGTACTTTGTGACCATGTTGTGGGATGAGAATGACTTCAGATTTTCAGTAACTTTCTTTGCTTTGTACTATGTTTCGTATGCTGCGTTACTGTTATTCAAGGTTTCAAGGCTTCCACAGTGGAAAAGAGTATCGAAACTATAATTCTCGTTGATAAGTTAACTTTCAGTGCTAAGGAGCGTACAATTTCAGTACTCGAAAAAACAGTATTTTACTACTCGACTCGAATCATTAAAATTAATACTCGATTCAGATTCGAGTACTCGAATCATTGTGCCCAGCCCTACTTGTGCGGAGGCGGTAAATGTAGTCATCGGTGCTGCAAAAAATGGGAGTAGAAAATGAAGGATTTGAAAAGTTTTAAAGTAATTAATTTCGAAAAGAAGATTTGGAGGACAGTTAGCATACTTTTGACAGTAAATTGGTGGTGGATAATTTCGAAATTGTAAGGTGCAACGAGAAATGACAAATCAAACTACCAATACGAGCAGTTACTGTCATGAAAACAAAGCCGCAAACTACTGTGTCCTTTACAAAGTACAAAGTGTACAATGTGAGTGATTTTGCCGTAAAATCACTGCAGCAAACGTGGAAATAGTCCTAAAGCAAAACGACATGAGCACTTCGAAAAAATAGAAGTATATTGTTAGTGACCACTGACCACGCCTGCTATTTACATGGTGCGACAGAGAACCTTGCTGTAATTCCGGGAGATATACTTTCGTGACTTTCATTGAACAAATTATAGGTTTCACTCCACCCCTTTAGGTATCCCAACACCGACCAAGTCTCTGGACGAAGCGAATTCGCCCGTGCGCGTTACTCAACCCGCGTCAGCGAAGCCGGGAGCGCAGGAGATCGTTCTGGATAAGTTGGAATGCGGCACCAAGTACGAAGTTGTCATCAGAGCTAGGAACGAAATTGGCGCCAGCCCTCTTGCGACTGGCCTGACCGCTACCACATTAGGGACAGGTTGGTGTATTTCATTGTTTGATTTCTTATTTCATAGGTGTTGAAGGCCGAGATATTTAAGTATAGTTTTCGATTTTCAATTATGATTCATCAACATTTGTGCCTATCTCATGCTTGCAGACAGCCTTATTTTCCAATCAGTTCGTACTGACAAACAAACACTGCAACGAGCTTTAGGGTTTACTTTACGATGATGCCATACATTACCACTGTCTACACAACACGACGCGATGATTAGGATTTTGGTACACTATTCACGGACAACTCGTGAAAGGTTTTTCCGAAAACATGTTTTCGAATAGATATCTTGCCGGCCTTGAAAGCTGGTGAAGTGGGATGGAGGTCCAAGTTGAAGTCGCGTCATTTGTATTGTTTATTAGATCATGCGAATCAAAGAACCAGATCTTCCTAATGGGTTACCGCGGTGTAAGAAATATACGACCATCTGTTTTCTGTGAAATGTTCGATCTTTTGAACCAGAATTCCTTGATTGATGATTCCAGCCATTTCCGATAGCCGCAGATAACTCGTTTATGCAGATCCTTAACCTCATAGGACTCGTAAGTTACCTGATTCATTGATTCTTGCATATATCATCGTTTCTATGAGTAATGCCCTGTTTCAAATGAAGGCTATATCTCATTTGTACTTCGACAACCTCGCAGTATCAAATTACGCGCATGTGCTTTTTAAAGCAATTATTATTACGTAATAGTTTCCGTGCGCTTTAAATACACATGTATTCGTTCTGCCGGAAAGATATATATCTGTCCAATTACACCTTTCCGTGTTTAGTAGAAGCCCCCTGGATTTCAGCTGCGGTGCGGTGACGTAATTTTTCTCGTTCGTCTGGCTTTCTCCGTCACTTGAAGTGGTCTGACTTGAACACTCGATTTGTATTCTAAACATGATTATGTGTTTTCGTCGGGAAAGCGTGGCTTTGCCGCTCGTGAAACCGTCAAAATGCGACACGAAATATTATGTACTGGAGTGGCCTGCGATGAATGAGCCACTGTCCGTTGTTTGTGCCGTTTCCGTGAACGAGTGCGATGAATTGACGGTGGTGATAGGCTGAGTATTGATACTTAGTTGCACCTGGGTTCTTCGCTTAATTATTTGTGTAGGACTTATTGGCAAGGAAGTGTTATGAATTTATTGTAATACTTTTCGATATCAACAATTTCTTATCGTGTTTATCAGCATATCGCATTGCTATCTTTTCGGGAATGCGTACATAACCTGTGGAGGTGACGTTGAAAGTAATAACGGCCCTGACGATATCAACTTACTCTCACCTTGTGACTTTATAATGTCACGTCACAATTAACCGTCACCACAACAAGTATATTGATTTAAGCAGAGTAACTAGTATTCTTTTGTATATTCTTTATACATGTTCGCTGTCAATAGTGTGATCAAACTTTCCACGTCTTTACAAGTTTACATGCGATACTTGCCGCATTCGATTACATGCGCCATATTTTCACAGCCCCTGTGTTACCCGCGGATAAAGAGTTACTGGTATTCAAGAATCAAACGACAGTTGTTTTGGATTTGCGTGCATTTCAGAACGGCGGTTGTCCGATCACAGGTATGCATGAAGTCGTCGATCTGTTTGTCCCGTCGAGTGCGTACTCGGTACGCGGTTTCCGGTGTTTTGCTATTGCCGTGGGGTACTCAAAATGTGAATGAGTCCTTAAACAAAAGAGATGTTTTACGTCGTACATGAAAATATGTGCCAGTACGATACTGGAACACGTGTGCTGTCTGTTTGTGTCACCCTGCCAGACTTAAAAACTAGATCATTCTGATTGTATAATTAGACTTATTAAAGCGAGATGCCAATAATCTAATTATAATGTACTAAGTGAAATGTTTCTATTCTCCAGTTTTGATTCAAATTTAAATTATGTTTTTCCTGAAAATGCTAGATTAGATCTGTATAGTGCGAAACGAGTCAAGCTTGGTACACAGACTTTTGTTACTATCATGTTAATGAGTTAAATTAGTTGCATTTCTTTTTTATTCGGGATTTAATTCAATTTAATAGTTTTATCGAATTCAATGATTCTAATTTACTTTGGAAAAACTGTGTAGCTGTAATTCTAGTTACAATCTAATTTGTAAAATCTGAAAATTTTCCAGTTTAGGAACCCTGCACCGTATCCTGATTTATGTCAAACCATTACTTTTACAGAATTATGGATCGAAATAGCTCAACACGGAACCACGGAATGGAACGTGACGAAACTGGATAGGGAAGTTCTCGACGGACGATTATCAGGCGACACCAAAACCGGAGACGTCGGAGATCAAAATCCCGGTTATTTCGTTTTTACGGATTTACACGTGAGTGCGAGCCCATCGCAGATACTCTACTATCCAATATCCCACATTTCGGAATCTCATACATTGCGTTTGCTTCGACTCAGGTCGGCACTTGGTACAAGGTGTGGACGTCGGCTTGCAACGTAGCCGGGTGCAATTACAAGACGTATTCTTTAGCGACACTTCTTGCCAACGGAGCCACTATACCACCGATAGAGAGAAAGGTACATGCGACGAATCTGTTACGTTTTGGTCTCTTTACTTTGTCTGCCCGGTATCGCGTTTATTAGAATACTATTATCGATTGCTGGCAAGGTGCCCGTGACAATAACTGTAAAAGTGTAGGTTAGGGTTTGTTAAAAATGGGCTGGAACGAAGGCCGTTATTCGTATATAGAATGAAGATATCTTAAATCCACTAAGTAAGCTTTGGTCCGCGCCGAAAATATAAGGGCTCTTTTGCGTGACGCGAAGAACGCCCTACAATTCATCGACGGGACGCGGCACCCTGGCATGCCACCATAGGTGATCGGATTTGATATGTCAAATGTAAATCGTGTTCCGAATTTGAGATGTAAAAACAGTGTGAATTTCATATCATCTGAGGCGGTGAAACTAGTTATCATTGGCACCGTAGTAGAAGTTGAAGCAGGGTCGTAATTTTCTACTGAAGTGCAAGTATAGTAGTAGTGATTTCTAGTATTGTAGTATTCTTTGCCTAAAAAATTGAAAAATGTTACGCCGAAGAGGAAGAAATCTTAAATCATAATCACTTGAGTAAGTAGACCAAGTAGGCAAAGAGTACTTTAGTATACTCCGAGAAAGTAGAAGTACTTCGTTGATCGTTACGGACCATCCTGCATGGCACGAAGGAATACGAAAATGACTGAATCTTTCTCAAAACTCTCATGAAATTGGAAAGTATTTTAAACCCGGTATTTAAGTACTAATCCAAATGTGACTGTAAAAAAATCATCGTACATCCAAATACTGCTCAACTCGTCAACTAAGTTTTTTCGTCTCTACACCAATACCGAGAAAACCATTACCGAGAATGAACGATACCGAGAATGGACATTACCGAGAATGGTCATTACCGAGAAAGGACACCACAGAGAGTGGACATTACCGAGCATGGCCAATGCCAAGAATCTAAGTTACTGGGACGGACGCTGTCGAGAAATTTATATCTAAGGACCGACAGCGAATGCGGCAACGCCGTGATGCACATGCACACGACCTTTTCATATGCATAACATGCCTGAATTGCATACATTGCATACCGGTAATGCCCATTCTCTGTGGTGTCCATTCTCGGTAATGAAATTATCGGTAAGGGTTTTCTCGGTATTGACTGCTCGATACCATTTTTTTTTCGAATCCGAATCCAAGCCAAATCGCTCATCTCAAAAGGTCTCCACGCTGGAGAACCATATACACGCGTCAACATTAAGAATGTATCGGCACGCCGAACTCCATACCGATCATCTCCATCCCGTTTCAGACCGCCGAATCTCACGACCGTCGATTCCTGATTCCCATGATCTGCGGATTCGGACTCGTCATCTTACTAGCGTCGCTACTCCTGCTATACAGGCACAAGCAACGCGCCAAGAAAGTCACGCGAATGAAAGGTACAAAGCCATTATCACACACCTCGCAGCCTGTTTCGCTTGATAATGCATGCATGCGTTCTTTGACATAACAAAAAGAGTAACGCGGTGTCCGCGTCTGATTTTGTAGCGGCAAAGAAAATGGCCCGCACTCTGCTGTACAAAACGGACGACGACGGCCCACCTGATTCGGGAATACGAGTGAGTTTACCGAACGCGGAAGGCACGAGCCCGGCTTCCGTACTCGTGGAGACGTCTGTCTCGATCGATAGCGGCGGCGAAACTTCAGTTCAGGTTGGCAAAACGTATTCATTACG
>ATSW01051694.1:0-16466 GCA_000444245.1 Botryllus schlosseri | reverse complement strand
ATTTACGATTAACCGATACGTGCGCGAATAATTGAATACGCAGATTCGTTGGCGACGACGAACTAGTCCCTAAAACGCCCTAATAAATTGTAATCCGTGATTAGTAGGGGGTTTTTTTCGACATGACAAAATTTGTCAAAATTTTGTCAAAATTGTAGCGTTAGGTCAACATTTGTCAAAATTGTTCACCGAGTCAAAAATTTTTTGACGTCTGCATTTCGTTTGTATCGTAGATTTTGCATTGTTGGTGAACGTATCATTTGATATTTCATTGCTTTTAGCCTACTTTATGGGCCTACCGTTGTACACGGCCAATTGTCTGCTCATTGTGAATCATAAACGGTCAAATAAAACAAATAGGTAGATATGGTATTATGGTCAACGTATACGTATACCGCAATATCCTAACTGAAGAAAGACTTCTTGGGCATTGCATCATTCTTATATTGAGAAGCGCACGATGAAAAATTGTGATGTAGACCAGTGGTTCTCAGCCGCCGGTCCGCGACGACATTCCCACCGGTCCGCCAGACATATTGCAATTTTATACCTTAATTTCAAGATGCAATGTTGAAGGCTTGTCCATTGGTAAAATAAATAAAACGTCAAATTCTAAACTTATTTAGAACTTCGTGAGGTAAGATTAGGGCTAGAAACATGTTCGATTTTACTTGAAGTTCACGACATGTCTTTTAATGACATGCGAGCGACAAGTACAAAACATACACGAGCTGACTCATCGCTAAACAGCGCAGTTTGCGCGATCATTCGTTTTCGATTCATTCGTTTTGTGCAGGACCATCCCAAACCGCCCAATTGGAGAGGGCCGAACTTAAATGGGGCCCAAAAATATTTTGCAAGTGAACATATATCATGGCGTATTTTTTTTTAAACTTTTTCCAACATTTTTCAATTTCTTTCGCACGATTTAGCGTCTCTAAATGTCTTGCTTATTAGGTGACCATCTCCGTGATTTATAGAAATAGGCATTTTGGAGTCAGCCATTACCGCACCACGGCGTAATAACACATAATGAAGTTTTAGCTGACATCGGACTCAGAAATGTGTGCCGAAAACTCGCCAGCGAGAAAACCGATTCAGTTATGAATGAGCGAAAATTTTCGCTATTGGCGTGATTAGCTGCGTAGACCAGGGGTGGCCAACCTGCGGCCGTGGACACGTAATTCAGTTAGTATGTGTTGGCGGCCATCGACATGCAATTTGAATTTACGAATTAACTCCCGGTTTCTGGAGAGATTTTAATTCATCTTGAACCGCGCGATTCAACGTGACATCATTTTCTTTTTAAATATAGTAGCGTCCTTTGCAATCAGATCCCTACAGTACAGACTACAGAAGCGAACAGCAGAGGAAAATGATGCGCCTCATATAGAAATACCAGCTCGGAATCGTGTGCTCCTCCCTATACTGACAATCCTGATGGGAGGTAAAAAAATAACAGCATGTAACAAAGTGACTAAAAACAATTGGCCCAGCCGAAGATGCATCATAATTTATAACTTGCCATAAATTTTCGAAAACACCCCCTCGATCAACTCTACCGGTGAATCAGATCACAGGTGTTGAGAAAGGATAAATTATTGACAGTAATATGTAAAACTACTAATATTAATGACGAAATTCATCAGCAGCGAATCTGAAAAAATTTTCACGCTTCGCGCGACGGTCGGCAATCCCATGGCATGACCACTGACCACTCGGCATTTCGGTGCGTAGAGTAAGCCTATGTCATTAAAGAGATTAGTACTGAGTGTGCCGGAAATACAGATAGACAGTTTAACATGGGTATATGGCGTCCAGCTAGTTTATTATGACTACGCCCTGGAATGCGGCCGTATAGACTACATTAGCAGTCGCCATGCGGCTGTGAATGGCAATAAGGTTGGCCACTCCTGACATAGATTCTCTGCTTACACTGAGTACAAGGAATGTGCTCACAAGTTGGCCTACAGGTAAAAACAGCCACCCAACTGTGGGGTCTGGGGGCGAAGCCTCCGGAAGTTTGGCTCATCGCCCTGTGGCGGCCCAAGACCAACGTTTTTTAGGGAGGGCGGACGAAGTGCTTTTTCAACCCGGATTTGCGGATGCGTGGCCGGTATAGCTGCTGTAAGGTGTCTTAGTGCAGCGCATTTTATTCGTAGTTTCCAGAGTAGCCTGCGTCTGGTGATAGTGAGCAATGAGCAAGGTAGCACGACAAGGTGCTTGGTTCGACTCCGAAACGCGTCTTTTCTCGATATTGTCAAAGAGAAGAATATTATTCGAGTTGGCATGGTCGGTTAAACCAACGACCTTCGCCGCGGAAGACTGTAAACGACTCTCGGCGGTAGCACGTTTATCTGGACAAGGCAATTATACCTCGACTCAGCAGACTCATGAAGATAATAATATTTACATATTTACATTTTGGCTTCATTTCAATTTTCGAATTTCACCGGTCCGCAAGACATTTTTTGAAATTTTTCCGGTCCGCGAGATGAAAAAGGTTGAGAACCACTGATGTAGACAACATTGTCATAATGAAGCAACACGGTGTGTCACTAGCAGTTTACGCACAACTTGAGTGTTGTCAGCCGAAAGCTGCAGCTGTTGAACGTCCTTGGCAAGTTTTTTAGTAAGGACATGCACTTTGTACCCAAGAATTTAGGAAAGAATCTCTCGTTGTACAACAGAAATTTTTAATTATTTCTACCAAAATACGTATTGTAACCATGGGAATTCGTCATAGGGCCAGATTTCGTTAATTTTTTTTTCATGTAAAAATTTGCCCGTTTCTAAGCCAAAAACGTTTTTTCAGGCCAAAATACTTCGTTAGGACAACCAGTTCCAACCAGAAATGAAGATAAGGGGTACAATCATGAAATTATGTGGGAAAACACCTAATTTGCATACGTTAGGTCAAAATTCAGTTTGTTTAGGTCAAAAAAGGTCAAAATTCCAATTTTTTTAGGTCAAAACTAGTTTTCCTTTTTTAGGTAAAAAAAAACCACTCTAGTGATTACTAATCACGGATTACACTTCATTGGGGCGTCTGAAGCACTAGTTCGTCGTCGCCGACGAAGCTGAGTATTCAATTATTCACGCGCGTCGATACGTTAATGGTAAATAGCTGGCATTAACGCGATATCCCGGACTCGCTCATTGACAGCGCAGACGGCGGGCGTTTAAGCATTTTGCATGGGGTGGCCGCCACCCCGTAACTCGGCGCCAATGGCGCGAAGCGCAACAAAATTTCTGGGATTTACTTGACTTTTATGAATATTAAATGTTGGTACTCCGTGAAAACAGTCCCGACATTCCTCAGGCTATCTTTCGTATTGGAGGATTAAACTACTTCTACTTGACGAACTGAAAATAGCGAAAAGTAAGTAAGTAGATCACAAAATATTACGAAGTAGCAGTAGAAGTAGAGAAAATCAGATCTACTTTAGTAAGTACCAGAAGAAGAGGAAAACTACTCGAGTACTTCCAAAAAGTAGAAGTAGGCTACTTCGTTACTGACCACCTCTGATGCGCTTCCTTGTAGTCGTCCGTGACTCAGTATTTCTCTGAGCTTTTTTGTGAACTGCGATACAAGGGGAATGATCCCAGATCAATCACCCGAACCTTAGAAACGCGCTACTGCCGTTCGATTCGCATTGTCGTCTCTCTTGCGTCTGGACGCGAGGCTCAACTTGAAAGGCGCGTTTGTACTCCATCGATGCAGCTGACTGGATGATCCGCTGGAGTCTCTAAGGATCGTATCGCTGCAGCCTGTATTCTATTGTTGAATGTAATTTTTAATAAATAAAAACTGTCTCTCTGTCCAGCGAGGAAGGCGGTGGATTTTTAACAACTGCGCCTTAGTGCGGAAAATATGACGTCACAACGTTCCGACAAAAATTTAGGAGGCTGCGGCACTGGTCGAGAGGGCCTTCGGCCGATAACCAAAATATAGTTAATTTACCCAACCTTCGTAGGTTAGTTATCTATAACCAAAAGTCGTCACGGATCTGCCGGGCGCCGTGCCGCGAGCCCGTGACCGAGGCTGTGCCTGGTAGTAATGTTCGCCAAATCACGTGATTCATGTGCAGAAGGCGTGACAGACCGTATGCAGGATTCCGATAAGCTAGCGCAGCAATAAAGCGATGGTGTTGGTGGGCTGGTCATTGATTTGTCCAACTTACCGTATTGCCCAGCCTGGAACGAATTTGTCTCTTTAAGACCAAAAGACTTGCCACGATTACATTATAGTATAATCCCTGAATTTACTGGAAGGGAGTATCGAACATTTCTGAATGATTTCTGAGTTGGAATTATGTGATTTGATAACATGATAAGCATATAATAGCCGAGTTCGGGATTTTCTGTGCGATATGTGAAGTGAGTTTGGTCGATTGGTTTTGTATGGTACTGTCTACTGTGCAGAGTTCCGATACTGTGTGCTCGTTTTTGGAAGAGTAAGGTCTTTCATCTCTTCCTTGCACAACCGAAACGCCATGAATTGTAACCCAAGGTTTGAAGTTAATAATGAATACCGGTAATGATCAAAATCGTTTATTTAACAGTTGTGTTAATTACCGAGTTGATTCCTAGCATTTTGTCCAAGCGGTCATGTCTGATGCAAGGGAACCCCCTCCTGATGATAATTTCGAGGAAATAGAAGACAAGGACGATCTGTTCACATCAACGAAAGAGGTGGGAAATTTGAAATTAACCGTTTAAGTTCATTATAGGTTGAGCTTGTGCAAATTTTGCTAATAGGGCCTATATCTGTGTTCTGTGTCATACTCTTTTGTGGAATGATATAGGTATTAGGAAGCATGTGTACTGTAAAAGTGAAACATCAATCTCAGGAAACATTGGTCAAGCCAATCGTAACCCAGTATATATCATGTAAAATGATCTGAAAGTTAGCTGGCAGTATGTCAAGACATTGTGTGGCACATATTGCTACAGGGTTGGTGTGATTAGTATACGCACTGTTTGATTCGAAATGCAAGCAATAGAGCCAGTTCCTATAGTGTTAAATGATTAACAATAATGGGAGAGGCGATGTTGTTTTTTCTGTGTCTCAAGTAGCCACTAGCCATGGCCATTAGGCAATTATTGTGCTCTCTGCAATTATCGATTGAAGAAATATACTGCTCAAGAGTTCAGAGAAGATTCCTTTCACTTTGCATAGCTCGTTTTTCACTGAACTTGGCCGGATTAACATGCACGAAAGTAAAGTGGGTCCTATTAAGTTAGCTATGGATCCTTTCACAGTTTGCATGTAATGAATTTAGAATTACAAACATACAGTTTATTAGGAATGAGGTGAAGTCTTTGATCGGGACTGGGCATGGGCAGGGCGAGTGCCAGACTGATTCGATGCCATCTTGCAGGGTTGTAATCAAGTCACAAGGCTGCAAGTCACAAGGCAATCTCATTTTCATAGTTTTGACTCGAGTCATGTCGAGTCATTTTCAATTACCCACCGAGTCAAGTCCAAGTCAGCGAGAAGAGGGTCGAGTCCAAGTCCTTGTGTTGTCTGCTCAGTTTTCAGTTGAAGTTTTTTGAATCCATTTTTCATAACTCTGTTTGGTGATATCGAATGGTTCGAATTTATAATTTTCTAATTTTCGTCACATTTCGCAGTTTCTGGTCGCATTTTCAAGTACCAGTAGGACCAATAGACGTAATCCCAATAGTGTGGTTACTTTACTATTCTTTGAAATTCAAATAAAATGTTGGGCTTGGCCGTCTGAATCTCGAGTCATATGACTTGGTTCGAGTCGTGCGCAATGAGCACAGAAATATTTTCCAGACATATTGACAATACATTTTTACACCAACAAATTGGAAGTCTCACCACTGTTCTAAGAAAAATAGTCTGGATCTGTTGTCATGTAAGGACGTTTAACATAGGATACTGAGCTTAGTCGGGTGTCTGACGACTTCCGTCAACTTGCAAAGCTGGTAGCCTACTTGTGGTGATATTTAATGATTTGTCTTTTTTCAACTCTGCTCGAGTGATATGGAATGGCTCGCAGTCATAATATAGTAATTTTCTGGCCCTACTTTCCGTATCAGGACTGATGGACGAAATACCGGTACTAATAATGTGGTAACTTTACCATTCTTCAAAGTTACAATTAAATGTCTGTCTTGGTCGTCCTAGTCTCGAGTCATATGACTTGGGTCGAGTCATACACAATGACTCGAGTACTAGTCGAGTCAATACAAAAATGACTCGGGTCGAGTCATTTTACGTATTTGGAAAAATGACTCGAGTAAGTCGAATCATGACTTGAGTCATTACAACCCTGCCTCAGATTACTTGCTAAAGATATATGTGACCCCTCGACCAAATCTACTGGTTGAAACAACTTACATGTCTTGGAAATTACTACTTTCCATCTACATCTACGTGAGTAGCAACACCGGCTACTTTGTTCGCCTCTGGGTGAAACTTTTAATGAACACGTGCCCAATAAGGCATCCCATTAATTGCAACGCACGGTGCAGACTTTCCACGATGAAGTTTTGGAGCAAACGGAAGAACCAGCCGTAGAGGGCGAGCCCTTGAAATCAGAGGAGGACAATACTATGACCGCAGTCCCGGTGGAGGTGAAAGATGACCCGCCGCCTCAACAAAAGATAGAGGATGATGAGGATGAAGATCTCTTCAAAGATGATGATGACGAGGAAGACCCAGTCACCGAAGAGTAATTATAATGTTTTTGTAACTGAATTCATCTATGGTCATTGCTAGGGATGGTGTGAACGTGAGTGAGGATCACGTTCGCGTTCTGTGTGTGAACCTCGAAAATTTAGAGGTTCACCTTCACAAACGAACCTTGGTATGTTCTGCACTGTGAACCTTTTTTATATATTACAATTCACGTCATTATAACATCTTTGGTTGAAATTTATTGCATTTCAACTGCAGGCCACTCTATGCATGGCGATGGCAGCATAAAAAATAAACACTAAACGAGCATGCACCTTTACAATCTCAAAAATTTCACCTGCTTTGTTAAAAAAGTTTGCTCAAAATAGCCAGCTTTCCGTTTGCGAATATTTAGTGACTCTCTGCTGTGAGCTTGACCCGCAATCACACTACATCAAGAGCGAAATAAGCTACACGTAGGTAGTCAGCGAATGATGCATATTCAACCAATCAATGAAATTGAAATCAGATGTAAAAGATCTAGCAAGCGTACGGAGTCAATCTAGATTTCATATGTTTATTGTATCATAAAAACAAATTCTGTCCGAATGGGGTGTTGGCTACTGCTGTATAACTTGTTAATGTGGAAAGTATAGAAACCCGTTTTACACTCTGTCCAATATCAACTTAGCAACACTCAGACGCCGAATACATTGTTCGGTCTGGCCTAGACTGTTACGGCGTATGCTTATATTCCCTTTTAAGTCCTAGTCGAAATTGTTGGCAAAGCAACGGAAGTTATTGATTTTATGGGTTTATTATATCATTTGATTGCTCCAGTTGATACATTTAGCGACAGTTAAAAAGACAATAGGCCTATGTACTTGTGCATTCTGGCCCGAGTCGTCGCTAGGTATCGTGCACTTTAATATATCACTTCACTGAAATGTAGGGTTGGAATTAGCAATATGACGTTACGAGGTTCACGTTCGCGTTCACACAGAACCTTTACAAAAGGTTCGCGTTCACACGAACCTGAACCTTTCAGAGGTTCACACCGTCCCTAGTCTTTGTGCTGCGTGTTTACTTGTTGGGGCTGCTCAAAATAGCGTGGAAATCACATAGTGACAGGCAATGACGTAGATTCGGAGAAACCTGTTCCTACTTTCCAAGGTCGACTCCACCGCCCTTTTAAAACTCGTATTGTTCTCTCGTAGAGCAAGATTATTTAACCCGATTAATCAGTTGAAGCATTTTGAACATGGTTGATTTTCGAAATATCCCTCCTCTGCCCCCTTTTGTCTTGGCTGGCTACGTGCCTGGCGATAGCGGTGGTGATCTCGTTGATAATTCACTGAACATGCCTTCAAAATTATTCGAGACATCCTGCTTACTCGACTGCATGTTGGGTAATTCCATGTCAAAAACCACACAGTAACCCGCTGGCTCTCAGATTTCCATGAAAACTTAAGGGTAAGTCTGATATGTAGCACTGAGTGTAGCTAAACTAAGTTGTGAAAATTGAGCTATCGCATTTTGAAAAATGGTCATTTTGTGCTCACCCCACCATCAAGATCAATTTTCAAAATCAGTGATACATAGCATCAACTTCGAGTCTTTGTAGCGCAATTCTACTTCCACCAAAATTAGGAAAGGAGCATATTAGGTGAAAGCTAGATTGAAGAGGAGCTCAGAACTCAGCTGACGTGTTTTCTTATTTGATATTTGATTAGCAGTTGGTCTGTATTAGCTTTATATAAATACTTTTGAAACCAGGTATTTTTGATTACGCGCAGTAATGGGCAACATTCTGAATCACTTGTGGTTCTTAACCTTCACTAAGCCACAAGCCTTCGTGGAACGTCAATATTTAGAGGATGTAGAGTAGGACTTTTTTTTCTCAAATCGTACTGGCTACTTGATAAAATTGTTAGGTTACCTAATTTAAGCCTGCACACAAAATTTGGTTCAATTCCAGCCAGTAACCGCTTCGCTACAGGAGAAGAAAGTTTCTATTTATTATATAAAAATGAGCAATAAAAAATTTGAAAATTTTCTGTTCACCCCATGAAAGTGTTGGGCTGTCTATAGAAACGATGCTCACCAAATTAGGTTCAATTCTAACCAGTGGAAGCGGAATTATTGCCTTCGAAAAATTTGGATTTGAATAAAGTAGTATTTACGGTGACCGATTCTTTGTTCATTTATTATCATTGTGCTCACCGTAGATACTATTTTCCTTCCTTGCTCGTTGGTGAACGCTATTCAGGGATTAGGAAGATGTAGAAGGGAAGGTCTTGGATTTGCAGCTGCTTGTCATATTTCAGTTTGTCTGAAATCAGCCTTTCGAAAAGCTCCGGCAAAGCGGAAGAGAAACCGGCCGAGGAGGAGAAGAAACCAGTAGAGGAGGTAAAGAAGCCAGTAGAGGAGGAAAAGAAGGTCGAGCAGAAACTGGAATCCCTTCCAAAGAACGACGTAAGTAGTTTTTGAGTTACTGCAAGATATACATGAAATCGTTGGCCGTTGCTAGACTAGTGTGCACTCGGGCGCTCGGCGCACTTCTGTGTGTTTTTTTTAACAAATTCACCCTACCATGCTGTGCAGGAAATATTTTTGATTTGTGGCACTTCATATGCTGGCCCCATCGCCTCCCATTACGATCGCAACAGTAATGCTTGGCATGGCTGTAACCAAGTCACGGTTCCGAGTCGCAAGTCAATCTCACTTTTATAGTTTTGACTCGAGTCAATTCGAGTCATTTTCAATTCAATGCCGATTCAAGTCCAAGTCAGCAAGTAGAGCGTGGAGTCCGAGTCTTGGTGTTTTGACTCGAGTCCAAGACAATGTGTTCAGTGTTCACTGTTCAGTTTTCAGTTCAATCGGGTTCAACCTTTCTTTTCACTCTGCTCGAGGGATGTAGAATGGCTCGCATTCATAATATAGTCATTTTCCTCAGTCTAAACAGTTTCTGACCCTATCTTCCAAGTATCAGGACTGATAGACGATATACCAATAATGTGGTACCGGTACTGTAACTTTACTATTCTTTGAAATTACAATGAAATGTCTCCCTTGGCCGTCCTAATCTCGGAGTACAATCTCGGAGTACAAGTCCAGTCAATACAATAATTGACTCGAGTAGAGTGATGTTACGCATTTTCGAAAAATGACTCGAGTCAAGTCGAGTCACCAAAAATTGTGACTCGAGTCATTGCAACCCTGGTGCTTGGTGATTTACAGTTGAATAATATATTCATATTGAAATATGCACAAATATTTGTGGCTGACACTGGTCAGGGGTAATTGCCAGAAACTAGTAGAGAATTCAATAGAACCTTGTATGTCAGCATTCTGCAGTCTTCTCTCAAAATGGTATGTGAATAAGTGGGACCTTTGCTATTTTATGTTCGAGCATTCTAATTCTTTCTTGTTTTTGTGTTCGATACTCGTAAGCTCAACTCGAAACTGTATGCACAACTTGTAATCGAACGAGTTGAGTACGTGATATACGGTATTTCGAGCATGGAAGCGGCCATCGATACTGTGACATTTGTAAAAACTTCCTTTCCGAGAAGATGTTTGAGGAGGAAGAGGAAAAAGACAAGGTTCACGACCTCGCCATCACGGTGTCCGAGCCGCACAAGAAGGGAGACGGAATGAATTCGTACATGACCTATCGCGTTCGAACGAAGGTGATTCTCTATTTCATATTACGAAGATGTATTGCATCAGCCCAATATCTGGCATCCGAAACTTGCAGAATCCGGCCTCCCCAAAAATATCTTGCAGAAATCCGACGTTCAAAGCGATATTATAGCTCGGTTATAGATCAACGAATCACTTTTTTCTAGGACTGAATATGTGCCAGATTTGTTTTTCAATTTTTCCACTCAACAGCACCAATTAGAACGTGCCGTTGGCTATGTCATGCATAGAAGAAAGTCATGTATGGACTGAGGGGTTGGTCAAAATAGTCGTCGTTTGGCACTCAAAGTAGAAGCATATATATGATACACTGCAAACGTGTACAAGTCGAAGTAGCGATTCTAGTTGCGTAAAAGTAACTATTCTGGACCTGGTTTTGCCCAAAAAACTGAAAAGCTTCAATAAGTAATGCAAGTATACAGAACCTACTTAATTACTTTGAAAAATACAGTTGTGGAGAACGGCATATTGAAATTGCAATAAATAAAATGTCTTAGGCCAGTGGTTCCCAACCTTTTTCGTCTCGTACCCCCCTTGGCCAATATTTGAGCTAAAATTCCCCCCTATGAAAAAGTTGCCTGTGACTAAAAAATGTGCTTTTTAATGCGCAACCGTTTGTTGACTGAGCAACTGGCCAAACATATATATGTCCGAACTATGGCGAATGCGGACCGCACTAAACTTTTGCAAATTTGACCTGTTTTCGACCGGTCGGGTAGCCGAGTCCGCTTGCTATGGACTTGAGTTGGATCGATGAATTTGATACGGTGTGTTTTTCACGTTAGCTCATATGTTGGCTTAAAAAGTTGAACAATTTCACTAGCGGCCTTGTGCTGAATTCGGCTTGACGTTTTCCTGCTTAGTAGCAATTTGGTCGAGCGGCTGTCGCTGACCCAACGAAATCGTCTCGTGAGCCCCACTTTATCAGGGGGTTTAATATCTACGGAACGCATTTAAACATACACCTAGCTTAAAATCCGCCAAAGAAACATACGATTGTAAAGAACTAATTTCTATACTTCAACAATTCTGTACCATAAAAGTCTAAAAACCTTGTGAACCCAGTGTATCTTCCGATACAATGCCAAAGCCAGAATTCCCCTAAAAAAATTAAGCCAGATTCCCCCCTTAAAATTCCAAAATTCCCTCCAATGGGGGAATTCCCCCCCGGTTGGGAACCACTGTCTTAGGCTGACACTGGTCAGGGGTAATCCATTAGCGAATTCTCTACTACTTGCTGACGATTACCCTGTTGAGTATCAGCGGAAAATATCTGGCTTTGTTTCAATATGAATATACTGTGCAATTTTATATTGAAGTCCAAGTGAGTCTCTTCAAATACTTTGAGGTACTAGAATTGGGCTGCTCCGTCACTCACCAGGTTGTTTATATCCTTTCCTTGTCAGTCGCAGATCTTTGCTTGGTGATTTGAAAGTAGCTTGCCATTTTTTGGTGAGGGAAATCCACAGATTCCCGAAATTTGCAATCAACTGATTGCTAAAATCAAGAGCCGGCAAAGCAGCTGTTGCCATGCGAATTTCGCATCACAATCGTATTTCTTTCCGCAGACGACCATGTCGATTTTCAAAAGGCCGGAGCTGTCCGTCGATCGTCGGTTCAGCGATTTCCTCGGACTGCACGAGAAGCTGGTGGCAAAACACCGTCACGTGGGCAGAATCGTGCCTCCTGCGCCCGAGAAAAGCCTCGTCGGTACGTTTTGGCAGAGTTGTTTGCTTGGCCTTTTTGAATTTAAACATCTGTTACACTCTGTGATAGAACATCTAAAAAAGTGTGGGCTGCGGCAGTGAACGCTTGAGTTGCAGTAACTTATAATGGTTGGTAATTTGCGCTTCTTCGAATGAAGGCCCGTCGACTATTGATGAACATGTCAACAGGGCTCCCCATGATTCTTCAAACACTCAACTTCGTCTGTATGATTCGGGTGTGTGTCTCGACCTTCAGCGAACCCCTGGGGCTTTTCTGAACCCCGGTTAGAACCACTGGTCTAAATCTAACCGGGGTCATATGAAACGCTGCTGATTTGTTTCTTGTCGATCTGTGTTCATGGGGGAACGGCGCTGAATTTTGTTGACCTTTGCTTGAAATTACTCGTGTGCGTAACATTGCAGGATCTCTTGATCGTCTTGAGGTGTTCCTTGCACTGAAACAGCGCCCGTATATTTGAATTCTCTCTCTATCTCTCTTTCTCTCTCATATATGGAGCATATTCGTTTTGCAGGCATGACGAAAGTGAAGATGGCAAAAACAGATGAGGAGGCGCAACAAATCGATTTCATCGAGCGCAGGCGCGCGTCCTTGGAACGCTACCTCAACCGTCTCGGTAAGCACAAAGTCCTCGTGCAGGACCCGGACTTTCGCGACTTCCTGGAGCAAGAAGAGGTGAGAGAGTCCCAGTCATTTTCTGAGTTGGGGTTTTGTATTTCAAGAACGGCCGGATTTGGATGGAATATGGATTCATGATTATTTCGAAGCTTGATTCGAACTTGGACATGAAGTTTCTAATTTTGTACAAATTTCGGCTGTTACCTGATTGGGACTTGAATTGAGACACGGTACCAAAGTAGTTATGGATATGGATAAAATTTTCCCTGTTCAGCTCCCCCAGGCCACCAGCACCCGGGCTTTGAGCGGGGCCGGCGTGATGAGGCTCATGCGTAACGTCGAAGGCGCGATCAGCAAGATCATTATCAAGATGACGGAGGAGGATGCATGGTTTGAGGAGAAAACGCAGCAGGTGACGCTCAATTTTTCTGTGACATTGTGCGGAATCATCCTTTTTTCGGGGCTGCGGCTGTTTTTAATTCGTTGCACATGAAATCGACGAAAAGTCTTCTAGTTGCGTTGGTTTCTGTTCGGTTTTGATAGAATGTTGCGGGCTCGCGATTATAATTTGGCTCTGTTGCAGTCTGTATAATTGTTCTGGTAGGCCTTTGGATGCTCACCACGTCCTTATCTTTCTTTCTGGCACTTGGTCGCTCTTTTCGTTGACTTCGTTATATTTGTCCTTCACCAGATCTTTTTCTGTGCTTTCTCTTATCAAGATATCAATATCAATGGTACCAACTTCCGCGTCGGATTTTGATTGAGTCGGCATATTTCGTTATTTCGCCTCCTTGCGTTTTAACACTCTCTAGCTTTCTGACACAAATCCTTTTGCAGATCGAGGGCTTGGAGACGAAGCTTCGCGGACTCCATCAGGCTGTCGAGGACTTGGTGCGACACAGGAAAGGTAAGCGTCTCGGTATGCGGTCAGTCGGTAAAAGAGAATTCTGTCTGACTTTTACACTTTCAGTGAGAAGTAGTTGTTTATTTCGATCCAACTTAAGTAGTAGAAGTAAAAGTGCATTGTTTTGACCAGTGAACACTCCTGAAACCAAATAATGAATTTTCAGATGTGGATATCGAGGCCACTCTGTTCAACTTGTCCTTCATAATCTATTCTAGGGCAATATAGACTGTGGCGGCTAGCCCTAGTACTGGCACTAGAAGGTCTGGATTAACTGGATATCACGATTGACCTCTCAAATGTATTTGAAGCTCCCTTCGGTGTTAGTGCTCGATGTCAGGTCGCTGAGAATTGGTGTGTGTCGTGTGTGATTTCATTAGCGAGAGTTCGCTACTGTCCAGGTTTCAGTTACTGAAAAAATGGGCCATTCGCTGTAGGCCTATTGTCGAAACGTTCGTTAGCAAAGCGCATATGCATATTTTAGCCATTTTAGTGTTATTTTTAGCATGTCTTTTACCTCTTCGTTCAAACTAACTGGACTCTGCTAAATCAAAATTCCGTTTCGCGGGTCGCGCGCCGTCAAAAATTGACCCTTGCATATCCCCCCGTTGTCAAAAAATACGTTCTTCAGAACTGGCTGGCAACACGGCTTCGTTTGCGAAAAGCGCCGCCACGCTGGGCAACGCCGAGGAGCACACCGCGCTGTTCCGCGCCCTGGCGCAGCTGTCCGAGGCTTTCGAAAAGGTCGAAGGTCTCCATCAGGAAGTGGCCAACTCGGATTACTACAACGTTTCCGAAGTGATCGGCGACTACCTGAGAGTGATCGCGGAGATTAACGTCAGTGTTGCGGCTCGGTGCTGTTTTGAGCGTATCGTCGCAATTGCGTTTCCTTACAGGAAGTATTTCAAGTCAGAGTGAAGAGCTGGGCCAACTGGCAAACGGCTGAAGCGAATTTGACGAAGAAGAAGGAATTGGAGGTATGTTGTTGACGCTTCGTGAATGACCGCGCGGCTCGATCGGCTGTTGGCCCACTTTCTTTTGGCGATTAGCTGCCGTTCGTTGGCCTAAACCAGTCGTTCGCTCTTATTTTTAATGCGGGAACTGGAAAAATAAGCCGAAAATGTAATCGCGACAAGTCTATGCAACTGGACGGAAAATGTTACTAACTTTAATGTAACGAGAAATTAGGTGCTGCCTTTTTGATGTTGCACGTCTTATGCATGGTTCTGTTGAAGTTTCCTGTGGAAACAGCTAAATTGATTTTGATTGTCCGGTTTTTATTGAACTAAATGTGACTTTGCGGTTTGCCAGCCTCTGTAATACTGCCAAATGTCACTAAATTGTACTGTCGGGATGTAACAATTTTGTGAATTAAGTCTCAGATTTTACATACAACTCGCATTGAACAAGTTGTACTTTTAGCAGTTTACAACACTTTCCAGCATTGTGACGCACGCTCATGTCAAAAGTATACCGTCAACTCATATTACGACACGACGCTGAACAATTTGCACCAAATTTCCGAATCAAGTTAAAATTTGATGTTTCATTTCTGTACTTACGGAAAAGCGTTGCTCTTCTTGCATTTTGCTATCGAAATGATTTGAGAGTAAATTTTGCTCGAGTCCCTAAGTAGTAGCTCGAGTCGCTGAGTAGCCGTCACCTATTGCCTGAAAAAAGTATGCGATCTCTCGACCAAATATATCGCTGGAGTACTTTTACTTACGACATTTCAGTGTCTGCTTCCACTTGAAGTAGATTTAACAAGTCTCTGAACTCACAAATTTTACGTGTAATTGAGTCGAAATTTACTGTATTACTCTACTTTAGTAGGAACACGGACTACTTGACCATCTCCTGGTATACTGAGGTTTGATGTAGGGAGTAATGACTCGAGTCCTGACTCGACTTGTCGAACTCCAGTCGCAATTGTTTATTGACTGTCCTTGACTCGAGTCTTTTTTTAAAAATGGAAAAGCAATCTACTAATTGACTCGACTTGTACTCGAGTCATTCTGCATGACTCGACAAATCCTATGTGTCTTATAAAAGTCTCGTATATCAGGACCGGTAATTGAGAAATAGGTCCAGAAACTGTCTTTATCTGTTTAAAAACCTGTTTAGAGTGAGAGTAATAAGTATATAATGAATCCGAGGCCTTCGATTCCACCCAAGAGTTTTTACAGGAGTGACTTGAGCCTGCACTCAATACTGAACAGTAACTCTATGACCTGGACTCAGACATGAGCCTTAACATTATGACTCAGACTCGGCCCGTTGCTCCCCGACTTGGACTGGACTCGGTGTATGAATTGAAAATGACCCGACTTGACTCGAGTCAAAATGATAAAAGTCATACTGACTTGTGACTTTGGTTACTATACCCTGGTTTAAGGTTGCACGACGTTTTGTGAGATTGAAAATTGACCGTGTAAAGGTGTAATTCCTGTTCACAGACCAGACTGCAGCAACAGAATCGGACCGAGAAGCTGCCCAACGTACAAACGGAAATTAAAGAGGTGAGAGGCCATGCGCGTTCCGTTTTACAGTCGAATTACACGCTTGTTATTACTAATTTTTGCTGCTTTATCCCACCAACAGTCTGGCCCTTTGAGAGGCCACCTGCGTCGGTATAATACTCATTTATCGCACGAGGTAGGTGCGGATACGTCTTGCGTCCTGTCCGATCCACGTTGGTGTGTGAATGGTGGTGTGTAGTGTATATATACCGAGTATGGAATCTTGCGTGCAAGGATGTACAGTCCAGCAGTGACGTGACGTCGGTGATAACTTTGACATTTTGAGCGGCTGAAGAAATTTGCCCAGCTTTTCCCGTATTCATAAGAATGAAACTGCATTTTA